>OX381715.1:24524400-24774400 GCA_947462335.1 Harmothoe impar | reverse complement strand
GGAAAGGGGAGACCATGAACTGTTGCCTAAATATAGTTTCCAGAATGTAAATCTAGTTGATAGTCTACTGTGTCAAGTTGTTTGGAAAGTTAACTTCAATCAAGGTTAACATGTCGTAGAAACCGAACGGGTTATCACAAAACCATGAATCAACCACCAGAATGTAGCCAAGGCCATATCTGACCCAGCTGGACAGTTACCTAGATACCAGTACTGTAACCAAGGCCACTGTAACTAAGGTAACAGGTGTTGTAACTGGGTCCTGGCTGGTGCCTGCTTGTGCCATCTGCACTGGTCCCAGGGAGTGCTAATTTGGAGCATGCCATCTTGCACTCCCATGGCCCCCTGAACCTAAATATTGGTCTATTTACATCCCCAAGATGTCATTCTGACCGGGAACATGTTTGCCAAACAATGGGTAAGTTTATTTTAAGATTGAGTAAGATTTAAACATCGAAAAACGCATTTTACCGGCACCGACTTTAGCGCCCACGGCGATCTTCGCCAATGTCGCCTGCCTGATCGGCAGCAGCGTAACCCGCTACCTCTGTTGGGATAGGATAATTGATATTTGTGCCTCTTATTTAGCACTGTTTAATCTTCTCTCCTTCATCAACAGAAAGCTACTAGTAAAAGCTTAATTGGTATTTTGATATAGCTTTGCTTTTTTCTATGTGTCCTTTAACATCTTTTGCTAATACTTGGATTAGAATGACATTGGGAATTGTTAACCAATATATTCCATATTGGTCATGGCAGTTGTGTGATCTTTTAGGGTGCTGCAAAGCCACTGTCAGTACAGAATTCTTTTTACTCAACTCCCCAAGATAGGAGCATTGGCATGGGCATCTCTAATCTCTTTTTCCATTCACCATGGCATGACAGAGGTAATGGTTCACCAGCCATCATTAGGGAGGACTATGAGGCAATGAGCTGCACAATTGGTGTCACGTAAAGGCTATAAATAGAGTAGCGAGTAACTAATACCATGAATACACCAATCAGATCTGTTGCTGGGAGAAGTTGGCAGGGACTGTGTCACTACTACAGTAATTATAGATAACACATACCAACACCAGAATTAGGGGTTATGCTCACAAACTATGGAAGCCACTAATCACCACACAGCCATGTATGGGCTGTGGATAGCTTGCTGGTAAATGCACTTTAACTATGGGATGGGCTTGAACAACAATGTAATACCAGCCTCAATGTAACCATTCACCTTTTCCTAGTGTATACGTGTAAAACAGTTTGGCGGGGATGTGCAGCTTGTGTAGGCAGGGTTACAAATCGTTCTGGGGTGAATGACCGCCCTTAGTTGGCCCCTGGCATTTAGCAACACTGATATGTAGCTCCCCTGACGAATGGCCCTTTCCAATTGGCCACTGGACATATTGGCAAACAGGATATAGAGCCACAAGCATGGCAGGCACCCTTTCTAGATGTGAGTCTAATGCCTGTGAGTTTGGTTTGTCTATCTCTGTTGCCCGCTAGATTTCTTTGTGGCTCATAAACTTATCACATAGATCTGTCAAATAACCAGTGATTGAATGCCTCGGCCTGCTGATCATTTAGCTATTTCTCCTTAGTTTCCTTTCTGAATGCTGAAGGCACTTTCCATATTTATGCTGATCGAAAACAAAAGATGTTGATTACTGAGCTGGTCTTGATAATTGAGCACTAGGTCGGTGTTAAAAATATAGAATTCCACTAGTTTTGAAATGCAGTTGATCCACATTCACAGGCCCAATTCATTATTCCACTTTTTAAGAAGCATCAAGGTGATTATTTCCATTGTGGGCCATGGGAAGCCTCAAATTTCAAAAGCAGTTTCAGCTGTTCACTAACTTTACCCTAACATTGTTTCCTGAGTCCTTGTTTAGATCAATAACTGCAAGTAGTCAGGCCGTAATATCTTTCAATTAACACCTGGTACTCTGAGCATCATACCTGCTGTTTTTCATTATTATTTGGTTATTTCCATTTGTTTTCCTCAAACCTGGGGACCTTTTTAAAAGGTATTGTGGGTTCACTCAGACCTCCAAGCATAATGGGCGAGTTAAAACGACAAATAAAAACATATTAAAAGAATTGATCATTTATTTTCACTAAGCTAATGAGAGGCATTTAACTTATTTAACTTGTTCAACATGATCAACCATCATCTTTTTTTTTGTGAGACACACAATCTAACCTTTCCAATAGGCATGGCTAGTGAGTTGACTTTAGTTGATTCAGCAGACTTTGCGTGGCATATAATTATATCAGTCATTAAATATCTTGAGGTACCTTCTAGTAATAGAACTAGTGTCTAGGTTCCAGCCTAAAATAACTAAAATATGGTAAACATATTAAAATATAGAAAGAATTTTTGTTTACATGCCAAGCAGGACACTACATTACATGCCGGGCAATCCCCTACTGGAATTTATTGACCAAACTGAATTATTATTCATAGACAGTGTAAAATAAGTAAGGCACGATGGTCATATATATATGCAGCAGGAGCAGGAGAGTTTGTTGATTGAGGTGAGAGTTTGGCAACAACATCACAACATAAGGAGTTGATACGATGTGTCTCACTTTGTGTACCAAACTGACACAACTATGAGTAATTGTGTAGCATAGTCATCCTGCAAGATGGATCTATAATCTAAAACAATGGAATACAGTACCATCCCAACTTTGTATGCACACATTTTATTCAAACACATTTGTGGAAAGGAAGAGCCATATATAATTGGTCTAAGGTTTTTAGACATGTTCCATGTAGCTGAGACCACAAGACTGAGCTCTAATTTTCTCCTTATATCAAGGAAGGTACGTAACAGCCACATGTCTACTCCTTGAGAGGAATAGACAATGTACGGAAAATAAATTATGTCCAGACTGTAAGGGATACATTATTAAATCACCTATGACATGAATTAGACATAGTAATTATTTTCTACGAAAAAACATTTGTCATCTTTCTTTTTCATTATTTGAAATACTATGACCCTGTAAAGCATGTTGGAAAAAGTCCCAGCAGAAATAGTTTTTTGTTAAAACGTAACCATAGATGATGACCATAAATTTATTTTTATTTTGACATTCTACCTAATCATAATTAAATAACCCCCAAAACAATTCATTCATTCACCAGAAATAGACCAACATCCAGCAAACCTAACAACACCGAAACCCTGAAAAGCACAGGTATATGAATTGTTTAGTCAGGATGAAAATAGCGCTGTAGGGTTTTTGTTTTTAATTAGATTAAGCCTTGAAGCATCTCCTAGTACTTGATAAATAGTTGGGAGGGGAGGTACTTTACCTTTAAACAGGAACAATATTGTAATAGACAATAGCATTTCCCCTTTATGACATTACAACCACATTAACTAGCACATGGAATGGCATGAAGAGAAGATAAAATGCTTGGCTTTCTTGCCGTCTTCATTAGGAAACCACTACCTTTCTGCACAGTTGAGTTACTAATCCCAGGCTGTAAGTTGAAAGAGCCCTTTAACTAACACTGACTTTAGTTCCTGAAATTAGTTTCTGTGTAGGCTGGGATGAACAAGTAGGAAAAAAACTATGCTTTCTCATCAGGAAGCCACCTTCCAACAGAGAGAATGATAACACTTTGAAATAAGGACTGTATAATGGCCGTCACATTGAACTATGCTAATTGAACAGATACATACATAAATGCAGCATTTGGAGTTTCTCACTGTGGCTGTGTTCATGCTTCTGACATGTCGATAGTCTCCATCAGAATAATGGAAAATGATGTATATTCAGTACCTCCCATCATTGATTTTGATAAATAATTGTATTTTAGATTAAGGGGACAATCTAGAGCCATCAGACAAATGGTCCTTCAAATATTCATTATTTTAAAAGATAGTATTAGTAAAAGATGAATGATAAATTTGCAGCCATAGATTTTTCGTAAGGTCATTCAGTTTAAAGTTATCATTGTGAATTACCTCCCAGGAAAAATCTACACTGGCACTGTCTAATTTGGTCAGTAAATCACTAGATATTTCTCTGCAATAAATATCCCATGATGAAGGGCATCAACTGGAGCTCTCATCGGTAATGTCATTCTCAGTGGCATGACAGAGATGTAATATGTATTTATCCAAGAAGTAGCTCCCCAGTCATCATTAAGGAGGAACTAGGAGACAGTGAATTGCACAATTGGTGTCACAGGGAAGGCTGTTAATAGACTGGCAAGTAACTTGTACCATAGATACACAAATCATATCTGTCATATCAGACAAATGCTGAGATAGGTATACATCAACCAAGTGACTACCACCGTAATTATAGATGATGTTTACCTACTACAGAAGTAAGTACTCATTTACCCTTAGACATTAATTGGGTCTGACTGGCTCTGAGCAACTCATATTATGATATCTGGAAAGACTTACTTGATAGGATTGTAGAACATGACTTAGGCAGTCAAATAGTTAGTTATCCAGGCATAACATAAGCTTAATTTTGACAGCCAGAGGTAAACAATCACTCCAAAAATCAATCTTGCGCTCTTCTCAATATAACCTTTTTGTATGTCTACAAGCATGCAATCAATCTAAACGATTAATTTTTTTTTGTTTCAATGAGCCCTTGCGAGACTCGTTTATGTAACAGAGGTAAACAATCACTCCAAAAATCAATCTTGCGCTCTTCTCAATATAACCTTTTTGTATGTCTACAAGCATGCAATCAATCTAAATGATTAATTTTTTTTTGTTTCAATGAGCCCTTGCGAGACTTGTTTATTTAACAAATTACACGTTCGAGACAAAAGATTGAGACAAAAAAAATCATTACTCTGGTACAATTTGTCAAGGCATGTACACACTTGGGTAGCTTTCACTTTTGTATATAATCACAATATGTCCAGAATAATCATCAGATGCAAAAGGCCTTTACCATAATCTTGTCCAATGTGTCTTACCATGGGCTATGGCACAATGGGTGAGACAGCAATCATGTACCTGCTGTACATCTGTTATACATTTCATATGACTTGATTCTCAGCATCTGTTCCCTGGCCAATTAACAAAGATCCTGCCTCCACGTATCACTAGCAAGTATTGGAGGTAAACTATCTCCCTGGAGCTTCATTAGGCTGAAAGCCGGATCTGTATGTACCAAATTATGAACCTACTTATGCGTAATGCTTCAATGAAGCTGAAGATAACTGACATTTGAAAATGATGAAATGAATGTAAAAGTTAGCATACTATATGATCAAGTATAATGTTACTCATATGTAAATGATCTAAAGTCATCTACAAAACCAAGGACATCTTGAATTGTAGCTTGTCATTGAAAGTAGCTTGCTAATGCTAGTGCCACATATTATATTATATGCATGCATCACATTGGCCTTATCTGATTGATGGACTAGTCATAATGCACCATTGCAATTCTATGTTTGAGTTAAATTGAGTTAAATTGTTTTATTGGCATAGTGTTTCTCGATAGTATATTATGTGTGATTTCTCCCAATACAGCCATTACACAGAGTCCAAAAATAATATAATATATGAGATGGTTGGTAGATTTGATTGATATATAATGATTGTTTAACTTGGTGCATGTATGAATCTGACATTGCGCATCTCACACTGTTGACACTCGTGGTTTTCTTGATGTTGCTGGTCTGCCTTGCAGCGGTTCCATAACAAAGAACCTCTGTATGCAAGACTTTTCCTGTAGATTTCCTTGATTGGGCTTTGGGTCTTCAGGCGAATTTTGACATTTGCCCTCAGCACGCGGCGCGGAACAACTATGTTCTGTTCCTCTCTTGACAGTCTGTACATCCGCAGGAGGATCTGTCTGTTCCTTCTGTTGGCTAGTCTTTCCAGCTTGTATTCAGTGTGGAGCCTTTCTATGTCAGCAGCCCCTGGGTCTTTGACGTTTGAGCAGATTCTCATCCCCTCGTTCTGCAGTACTTGCATCATGTGATCTACCCAGGCTGGGCCGCCGTCGTAGATGAGCGGGCAGTACTCCACAATGGGACGTATCATGTTAACATACACAAGTGCCGTTGTTGGCTGGTCAGTGGTCTTCCTGATTTCACGTAGTTTGTTGAGTCGATGGCGTGCTAGATTGATGGCCTTCTTACACTGAGGGACAAGGCTTAGGTGTGTATCCAGTTTCACTCCAAGATAGTTGAAGATTTGGACTATGCCGAGCTGGTTACCACCCATCATTAACTCAAGCCCTGTCAGGTCTGGTTTTGACCAAGGTGGATATGTCCAGAGCACTTTTGTTTTGTCTGTGTTTACCGTGAGTCGGTTATTAACACACCAGGTGGCGACGTTCGTCAGATCTGACTGCAGGAGTCGATGTGCTCTTTCTGCGGTGTCGGCTGATACTAGAAGGGCGAGGTCATCAGCGTACATGTAGAACCGCAAATTTTCTATCACATTCTCTATGCTGTTTATGTAACACAAGAACAGCAAAGGACCCAGGACGGACCCCTGTGGAACGCCACAGGGGACCGCCTCTTGGGCCGACTCAACGTTGTTTGCTAGGGTTACTTGGTGACGCTCGCTCAGGTAACTTGTCAACCAGTTTATAGTGCTGTCAGAGGCTCCCAGGTTCCTCATCTTGTGGAGCAGCAGTGTGGTCGGCCGTGTTGAAAGCCTTCCGCATATCGACGAATACGACTGCGGAAGGCTTACCCTCATTGTGTGCCTCATACATATCTGTGACCAGATTATACACGGCGTCGTCGATGGACCTCCCTGGCACGAACCCATACTGATTGGGAGACAGAAGATGGTGGCTTAGGATTTGTGAATAAACCACTTTTTCCGTCATCTTTGAGCACATGTTCAAAAGCGTTACCGGTCGCCAATTACCTACTTTGGTAAGGTCGCCAGATTTTGCTAGTGGGACTACTCGTCCTACCTTCCAGCAACCAGGGAAACTAGAAGATCGTAGACTAGTGTTGACCAGGTGTTTGGCTATTACTGGCTTGGTGAGTAGAGTGTCTTTCATTACCTGTGCTCGTACGTCCTTGACACCAGAGGATTTTGTGGTGTCGATGGATTTTACTAGTTTTACGGTTTTGGCTAGTGTGATTTCAGCCATGATCAGGTCTGGTGGACGGTTCTGGGGGTCTATGTCATCATTGGGTGCAGTAGGTGGTGGCAGTGCTGAGGCGAGCTCCACTCCTACCCAGCTGTAGTATGTATTCACATAGTTAGCTGTGTCAGTGGCCTTGATGTCATTGCCGTCATCGTCTTTGTTACCATGATGACTTAGGAGAAGCAACAAGAACACTCATTCAGGACCCCCGGGGAGGAGCTGATGTTTATCTGTGCAGCTATGCATGGCATGGAAATGCATCATTCTAGATCTAAAGGGGCAGTGTTGCTTGGCGTTTTAAACAGATATAAATTAGTTATATTACTGGTACCTGAACCTTTCAAGACAAACAAGATGAATAGATAGCTGACCCCTTGTTATCTCTCCTTCTCTGTCTCCATGTCCATATCTCTCCATCTCTCTCACTGTCTTTGTCTCCCTCTGCCTCCCTGTCTGCCCCTCTCTCTCTTTTTTTCACCCTGTTTATTTCTCTCACTCTTTTTCTTTATCTAGCGCCTCCTCTCTCTATCCTCTTTTTCTTTTGTTCTCCCTCTCCCTCTCCCTGTCGTTCTCCCTCTCTCTCCCTCTCTCTCTCTTTCTCTCTCTCTCAGTTACTTGTTCTCCTTCTCACCACATTGCTGAAACTTCGGTTCTACTTGACAGTGTTTAACTAATGCAGATTGAAAATGGATGATTACTGAGCTACTCTTGATAATTGCTTTTTTTGTGACAGAAATGATAAGTTCCATAAGGTTCAGGCTGCAGCCGATCCACTTTCAAGACACAATTTCCTGTTGCTTTTTAGAAAGAGGTAATACGATTATCACTATTTACCCTAACAGAATGAATTACTGCAAATTCCCACAATATTTTTATCGATCACATATGGTTTTCTTAATCTGTAATCCTTGTTCTGGGGATGGCATTGAAGATAAATAACTGAGAATAATGTTTTTGCCATCTTTCTCAAACCTCAAGTATCAATGCTTAGAATTGTTATAACATTTGGTAATCACAACTTATCTTGATCAAAGCTGGAGAACACATATTTTGTGGTGCTTACCTGGTTTACCCATGCCACAAGACTAAATGAGAAACAGGGAATGAATTGATCAATTATTATTATTCAGCTCCTAATCAAGACTATACTAACCATGACCGTCAATTGAAGTTCTCTCTGAGATCCATTTTGGGTCTTTTTATGTCATTATTATACAGAGAGCGAACAAAACTATAAATAACAAGCACGACTGTCTGATGCTGCACATATTGATATGCAAAGGCAATGAGATGTAAGACAAGAGGTGGTGGCAATATCCAAGAACAAATTAATTTAGACTGTGAATAACTATAAATAAATTATATGTTTTGGTGATACACTGGAATGACCTGATACCTGTTTGTACATTTATAGAGACCATTAGGAAATTCAAACTTGTTATTAAAAGATGTCAGATGCCATTCAATACAGTAGATACAATATGTTTTTATATTATCATTCAATAAGAAAATGTAAATTAATTGGATGTCTTAGCCATCTGCATTAGACCATCAAAGAACTGTATAGTTAGGGGTGCTTATGGTGGAAGGGTAATGCATCTGCTCTCGCCTGAATTGGTGATTAGATCAAATAAATCCGGAAAACAAATGACATCAACAGAACACAGGAAAATGGCTGCTCTGCAAGTAATAGTGTTGACTTTTTCTCACTTAACACCACAAAATAAAGGCAGGCCAACCCAGTGAACTCATTCAATAAAGCTCCAGACTCAACCTGAAGGTCATTGGCCTTTGACTTTGCAGTAACAGTAACCCACCCATTTTAGCAAATTGAATTCAAATCACATTCTTAGTCTGTATTACTTGGCATTAGTTGCCTTTGTGGCCACTAGTCTCTGTAGAGCAATCACATTAGGTCCCTAAATCCCCTCAAATAGGAAGGGCTTCCTCCTTCAGAAACTCAAGCAGCTTTGACAGTCTCAAATGTCTAAATAGATTCACTGTGTTATCTGTTAACAGGGCAACTGGATACCAGTAATTGACATTACTCTGCAGTACTCTGTTAGCGGTGAGAATGAAGGTTTAGGTATTGTAACTCTTTCCTCTCATAGAATAAAGTTCAGCCATGTGAGCTATAGGCTGTAAAGGCCAACCTGCTTAACTGCAGTTTTACAGGTCACAAAAACCCTCAACACATTTCACTGTGAATCGATAACCAATAATTCCATATTGGTCAGGCAAGTTGTGTGGTCTTTTAGGGTGCTCCAGTACCACTGTCAGGACAAAATCCTTGATACTTCTGAACTCCACATGACAGAAGAATTTAGGTAGCATCTCTGATCTGTTATTCCATTCACCATGGCATGATAGAGGTAACAGTTCCAGAGCCATCTTTGGGGAGAACTATGAGACAGATAGCTGCACAATTGGTGTCACATAATGGCTATAAATAGACTGGCGAGTAACTACTACCATGAATATATCAATCACATCTGTCGCATGAGACATCTGCTGGGAGAATTTGGCACTGACCATGTCACTACTACCGCAATTATGGATAACACATACCAACCCCAGAATTAGTAGCAGTGCTTACCAAAAATGGAAGCAACTAATCACAATGTAGCCATGTATGGACAGTGGATAGCCTGCCGGGAAATGCACTTCAACTATTGTATAGTATAGGCTTGGCAGCAATGTAATATCAGCCTTGGGTACACTTAATGTAACCATTCACCTTTTCCTAGTGTATATGTGTAAAACAGTTTGGCAGGGATGTGCGGCTTGTGTAGGCAGGGTTACAAATCGTTCTGGGCTGAATGACCATCCTTAGTTGTGGTCCCTGGCATTTAGCAACACTGATTTAGTCCCCTGACAAATAGCCGCTTCCAATTGGCCACTGGACATATTGGTAAACATGATTCAGAGCCACAAGCATGGCAGTCACCCTTTCTTGAGGTGATTCTAATAGTTTGGCTTTTCTATGTCTGGTAGTTTATATTGCCTGTCAGATTTTTTTGTGGTTTATAAACTTATGGCATAGATTTGTTATATAACCAGTAATTGAACCTCTTATCCACTAATCGGTTCTGATCATTTAACTATCTCTCCTTAGTTTTGTATCTGAATGCTGAAAGTACTTTCCATTTTATACTGATTGAAAAAAAACACTGATTACTGAGCTTGTCTTGGTCAGTGTTGAAGATAAAGAATTCCATGAGTTTGGAATTGCAGTTGTTCCACATTAACAGGCACAAATTATAATTCCATGTTTTAAAAAGCAAGGTAATCATTTCTGTTGCAAGATTTCAATAGCAGCTTTACCTGCTCACTAATTTCACTTCATCATTGTTTCCTGATTCCTTGTTCATCTCAATACCTGCAGGTAGTCTGGTTCTAATAAATTTCAAAAGTTGTGTACATGCTGAGTATCACAACCGCCGTTTTTCCATTATCAATTGGTTACTTGCATTTGTTTCACTGAAAGTTGAGGACCTTTTCAAGAGATATTGTTGGTTCACTCAGACCTCCAATCATGAGTTAAAATGACAAAAGAAAAATTCAATTGATCAGTTATTTTCACTAAGCTCATGAGACTTTTAACTTATCTAACTTGTTCAACAAGATCAACCAATATCTTTCATTTGTAAGACAGACACTCTCACCTTTCTATCAGCATTGCTCATGAGTTGATTTCAGTTGATTCAGCAGACTTTGCATAGGATATATAAGTTTTTCAATATATTGAGCCACCTTCTAGTAATCGCACAGTGAAACTCCTTGATGACAAGTGTCTAGGTTTTGGCCTAAAAAAACTAAAATATGATAAACATATTAACATATAGAAAGAATTATTGTTCACAGGCCACGTGTGGCACTATATAACATGCGGGGTAACCCCCTACTGAGGATTTATTGATTGAACTGAATTATTATTCATAGAGAACTAAGCAAGTCAGGAGGGCTATATATGCAGGAGGAGAGTTTGTTGATTGAGGTGAGGATTTGTCAATAACTTAACATCATAGAAAGAATGTGTGTACCAAACTGGCCTGACCACTAGTATGTATGTGGCATACTCATCCAACAAGATGCATGTTTAATCTAAAATGAAGGAATGCAATGCAATCCCACTTTGTAAGGACACATTTGTGAAATAAAAGGCAGAGAAGATGATTAAATTAACATTTTCCATCTGGCTAAGATCATAAAACACAAAATGCTGACATTCTACCTCATCATTAATGTGAACCTTTGAGCCAGTGAGTAATTAAGCTGATTTTCAGTCAATGCCTGGTCTGTCTTGTGTTCAGGAATTTTATATGGTCCCTCCTATGAAATGTATGAAGATATATAACGTTTCCAGCTATAAAGCACACTTTTGTTTATCTCGTTTGACCCCAAAATGGTGGTCATCCACTCACTACAAATAGCCCCCCCATCCATCACACCTAACACCTACACCCTTATAGGCACATGTAATTCAGCTGCCTAGTCTGGATATTAATAGCACTGCAGGGTTCTTGTTCTTCTAGGGTTTCCATGAAGCTTCTCCTAGAATACAATACATAGCTGCAGGGGAGGCACTATACCATTATACTGGCACATTGGATAATTTCTTATCATTTTCCCCTTTAATTATGTCATTACAGCCCTACTAATAGACAATAAGATTTCCCCTTTATGACATTACAGCCACGTTAGCACGTGGAATGGAATGAAGAGATGACAAAGGCCATCCTTTCTCACTGTCTTCAGTAGAATACTACTACCTTTCTGTCTAGTCCAGTCATAAGTCCGGACTTATAAGAGTAACTAGCGCTTTAACACTGACTTTAATCCCTGATATGACTCCCCATGTAGGCAGGATGGCAGTGTGCTGGGATGAAGAAGTAAAAGAAGTATGCCTTCTCACCAGGAAACCACCTGCCAACAGAGAGAATGAGTAGCTTTTTGAAAAAGGGCTGTACAAGGCCTCTCACAATTTGGAAATTTCTTATACAATAACACTGACTCAAGGTTATCATATAATGGTAGTATTGGTTAAAGATGGCTGGACAGAATTTCTTGCCAAAGATATTTTGTAAGGCCATTCAGCCTTGAGTTGTCACTGTGAATTATCTCACATGAAATGTCTAAATTGGCACTGTCCAGTTTAGTCTAACTGTTTAATCTGTTTTATAAATAATGTTTAGAATCACCAGATATTTCCCCTCAATAAACGTACCATGATGAAGGGCATCAACTTGAGCTCTCATCTGTTATTTCCTTCACCACAGCATGACAGAGATGTAGTATGTATATATCCAAGAAGTAGCTCTCCACTCATCATTAGGGAGGAACTATGAGACAGTGAGATGCACAATTGGTGTCACATAAAGGCTATAAATAGACTTGCAAGGAACTTGTAGCCTAGATACACACATCAGATCTGTCATATGAGGCAATTACTGAAATATGTACATAGATCAACCAAGTCACTACCACAGTAATTATGGATGATGTTTACCAACGTTAGATGTCATTTCTCATCCACCAGAACACATTGATTTGGTCTGACTGGCTCTGAGCAACTCATATTATAATATCTGGGAAAGACCTAGGAAAGGTAGGATTGTATAACATGAGGGAGGCAGTCAAACAGTCATAGTTATCCAGGCATAAGGTAAGCTTAATTTTGACAGCCTTGACTCACTCCCCAATGATATGCTATCAATTACTAGTTCACAATATTTCCTATAATAAAACCAGAGGTCAATTCCATATTTAACAATTTAATGACAAACCTTTATTCTCAACGATTGCAAAATCAATCTGGAGCTCTTCTCAATCCTTCATGTCTGAAAGTATATAATCAATCTAATTGATTGATTGCAATAGGCTTTTACGATAATTGTTGTCGAGTATGCTCTACCGTGAGCTACGGCACATTAGATGAGACAGTAATCATATACCCTATGTATGGTGGCCGATAATGAAGACACTGTTGCCATTTGATATCATCTCCTATACATTTCATATCACTCAATTCTCAGTAACTGTTCCCTCACCAATTAACACAGATTCAGCCTCCACTTATCACTGTTAGCGAGTATTGGAGGTGATCTATCTTCCTGGAGTTCATTACTTTAGAAGCCGGGTCTATATGTTTCAAATCATGCTCCTAGGGATGAGCAATACTTCAATTAAGCTGAAGATAACTTACATATTGAAATGATGAAATGAATTAAAATTGAGAGTACTACATGATCTATCATATGATAATGCAGATCTAAAATCATCTAATCAATGAAACCATGAGGCACGTTATAGCATAGACGCATAACAATCTACTTGTCATTGTAAAACGCGTCATCTCTTCTCTGGTTGATGGGCGAGGCATGATGTACCATTGCAGTGCTGAGTCACTATTACTTTGCTGCATGGTGATCACTAATGAACACATCAAACCTCTGAAATGAGCTACTTAAACTGACAGTTCTACTGTATAAATGCACCAAGTTTCTCAGAGATTCCCTACTCTTTATAGGGGGGCAGTGAGGATTAGGACTTCAAAGGATAATTCAATCGCACATATTCCAACCACCTTTACACTGTTTTAGGTATCCTTTAACATATGTTTCATTTATATTGAAGGAGGAGCTGTAACACAGATAGTAGCCTATTACTAGTCTTGTTTGGTGCATTATCAGTAATATGGAACCTGCACCACAATCCACTTAGCAATTAAACAGCAGTGGCTGCTGATATCAGATACCATGATGACTTAGGAGAAGCCACATGAACACTCATCCAGGGCCACCGGGGAGGAGCTGATGTTTATCTCTGCAGCTGTGCACAGCATGGAAATTATCTTTCTAGATATAAGAGGACAGGGTTGCTTAGCCTCATAGTGGTTCCTAAAACTACATGAGACACTTCAGCAGTTTCAAGTTCATTAATGACATATAAATGTCACAGAAAGGGCATAGTGGAATTAAACTTGTTTAAGTGGAATTTACTGTTACTGAAAATAAACAAGCTTAGAGTGTTCCTGTACTTATATTCAATTTAATTAAAAATTATATTCAATTTAATTGAATGCAAACAATTATGCACTGTAAACTTTAGGCATAGATTAGTTATATTTAAGGTACAGATAGCTGAATGCTGATCAGCTTTAACCCAGTATGTTTCTCACCCTCTCTCTCTTTCTCATGTGTAGCCCTTAATTATGACGGTTTCCCATTCTTATACTAAAGTTAAATACCATTTTAAATTGGAATGGTTTTGGTTAATGAACTTCTCAGGATAATTGCAGAAATTAAAAATTTAATAAGTTTTGGATCGCAGCCAATCCCTCTCACAGGCACAATTGATCTTCTCTGCACCTTTAAAAATGTGCCAATGGGTTTTTCCCTATTGTCAGCCATGTAAAGATGACTTTAAATTTCCAAAGCAGTAGCACCTGTTCACTAATTCAACCTTCTCTGTTATCGTTGTGCTGAAGATAAAGAAGTACAACTGCAGATACTCATGTTGCACTCTTCTCAATCTTCTGGAATGCCAAGCATCAAATCAGTTATTTTTCCCAGTGACAATCAGTTATTTGAAATAAAATGAAATCAAACTCTTTTTAAAAGTTCTATCATATTCAACCAAACATGTTATCTTAATGAGCAAGTTAAATTGCCGAGGAATCAATACATGGATTGATTATACCTGATTAGGCTAGCCGTCCATTATCAATTAAAGACTGTGTTGTGTTATCATGTGGAAAACAGATATAGGATAGCATGTAGAAAATGAGACAGTTACCCATACACTATGACAACTATATTCTCTGTAGTCCCGTTCACTGACTTGTCTTCAAAGCAGCCACATTCTTTGCCCTTTTATAACCCACAGATGACATCAACTGCCTTTGAGAGGGGACCTGTCCCTGAAGTGTTATTATATTAGGGCTCTAAATGGATAGTCCATGAGTCCGGTGACAAGAAAACAAACTGGTGCTGAAAGTCTAGTGCTTCTATGTCTGAAAAGGTCTATTGTGTGGTGGTGGGACGGTTCCTGTGAATACTAGTTATTGATATGTCTGGTCATCACGAATGCTCATTGCTTTACAGGCTGCTATAACATGAAAATACCAATGGGAGTAGTAATTGTGTGGGTCTACATGCCTTATCATATATGTTCAGTTTTGTTTGAAAATTAAACTCCACAAGAACAGTAGTGTAGATTTAACCTTATTCTGATAAATAATGTTTCATGACAGATTCATATATATTCAGGAATTTTTTTTTTCAAAACATCTGGATTGTTCTAAGCCTCACAGCTCTCGAAATCCTTTCCAAACACAAAATAGTTTCTTCTCTCCTGTCCATAGATATTTGTAAAATGCTAAGAGCAATTCTTACGATATAAAATAGGCCATCTGTGAAAAATATAATATTCCTCTATAATCCCTTTCTGGGAATCTGTCATAAGGAGAATCCATTGAGCTAGATATTCACAGGTAGCGTGAGGAAGGAGGTCTATAAACAGGAGAAGGAGTAGCAAGGGCACAGTGTTACCAAACTGTAACACTTATGAGTGATTTAATGCTTAACAATGTTTCCTGCACAATATCCACTACTCGTGATATGGGAATTACACTTCTGAAATTTTATATACTACACTACTCAGTTTGGACACTTTTACATGTCATCTTCACATGCTATATTTGAGTATCTCTGGAACAGAGGAATTTTGGGCCCTCCCAACACTTCTGATGCGCTCATGCAAAACCCCAGATTTTGAATAGCAATATCTGCTATACACTTTATATCATTTAATTCTCAGCAACTGTTTCCTTACCGATCAACAAGTTTTTAGCCTCAACATAGCACTGTTAACATCTGATAAAAGTTATCAAACCTGCTGCACCTGCCATATGTATCCAATTATGAATCTACTGATGAGTAATGATTCGATGAAGCTGAAGATAACTGACATATGAATGATGAAATGAACATATGATAAAAGTTAGGGCACTACATGATTCGGCACATGATCAACCATCATCTTTATAATGAAACCAAGAAGCACATTAGATATGCATAAAACGGTCGCTTTCTCCTCTTTTTTTAAACTTGCTGTATTTCATTATAGATTCCTATTCTCATACCAAATTAAATACCACCTAAAACTAGAATAGTGAAGATTAAATGAACCCATCATGAAAACTGCAGTAATTTAAAAAAAATTGAATTACAGCCGATTCCTCTCCCAGGCTCAATTCATTCTTCCCTGCACCTTTAAAATGTGTCAAGGGAATTATCTCCATTGTCAGCCATGTAAAGATGACTTTAAATTTCCAAAGCGGTAGCACCTGTTCACTAATTCAACTGTGCCATGTCACCCTTCCCTGTTATTGTTGTGCTGAGGATAAAGCCCTACAACTGGGAATAATCATGTTGCACTCTTTTCAATCTTCTGGAATGCCGAGCATCAAATTTGCCCTTTTTCCAGTGACAATAACTCCTTTAAATTCATTGAACTCAAAGCTCTTTTAAAGAGGTGTACCATGTTGACTCAGTACTCATAGATTAATGAGTCAGTTAAAATTGACGGGGATTCAATAAATTCAAGAGACATGAATTGATCATACTTGATCCAAGAAGCCCCCTGTTATAAATGAAATAACAGGTAGAGTGACTTTCTTGAAATCAGATAGGTTAGACTATGGGAAATGAAACAGTTATCCAAGGACCATGACTATATTATACTGCACATCCGCTTTTCCTGACTTGTATTCAAAGCAGCCAACTTCTATGGCCTTACACCCCGCAGATGGCATCAGCTGCCTTTGAGAAGACCTGTTCCTGAAGTGCAATTATATCAGGTCCCTAAACAGATGGACTTCCGCAGGCTGGACACAGGCTCTGCAGATCTGGTGCTCCTGTGTCTGGATAGATTTATTGTGTGCAGTGAGGACAGGTCTTGTGAGTACAAATTGTTGACATTCTGGTCATCATGTGCGGCTATACCAATTAGTTAACGTTGGTAGTGGCTACTGTCATTTTGTTTCAAAGTTGACAATCCTGAGGAACACAAGTGTAGGATTGATGCAATTGTGAACATTGAAGGTTTATGATAGATCCATATCAATTCAAAGAAATTTTGTGTTTAACATATCTGTGCATATTGTTCAAGACTTGCAGCTCTGGAAATTCTCTCTAAAAACAACATAGTTTGTTCTCCTCCTCTGAATTTTTTCCCAATGCTTCAACACATTCCTAGATCGCAACCTGTAACGAAATATGAATTCCTCGATAATCCCTTTCTATATACCTGTCAGAGGGAGAATCTATTGAACCAGATATTCATATATTGCATGAGGTAGGACGTCTATATACAGGAGAAGTGTTAGCAAGGGGCAGGGTGTGCTCAACATCATGAACACACACCGTAGGGAGTTTGTAGATTCCTGACCTTCGGATCAGTCTCAATAACAAGTGTGCCAAACTGGAACAACTATGTGTGACTGAATGCACAACTGAATCAACAAGAAAAAACGCCACTTTAGACCTAATCTTTACTAACCTTAGACAAAATTTTCTACGTACGGGTGTATTAAATATCTACATTTCTGATCATTTTCCAATTTATCTAATAAGGAAAAAAATACATCTTAAGAAAGAACTTACTGAAATACAAGGTCGCTCCTACATTAAGATGACTGATGCATTGTTTAAACAAGAACTGGATAATTATGATTGGAGTGTCTTTAATGATAATGAAGATGTTGAGGCGTGTTGGTCACTGTTCCTGGACGCTGTTATTAACATTTTGAATACTCATTGTCCTTTACACAGCTTTAAGGTTCCATTACATAGAGATCCATGGATGACGCAAGATACTTATGAGTTTATTAGGGATAAAAATATAAAAGCCGGTACTGCCAGAAACTCAGGTCTTGATATTGATTGGGAAATTGCTGACAAAGCAAAAAACGCTTCCAACAAAAAGGTATCTCGTATGAGAAAAAATTATTTCAAGGACTTGTTAGTAGAACATGAGAAAGACCACAAGAAATTCTGGAGGATATTAAATGGCTTAATACCTGGTCAACCTAACAAAAAGAAAAATATTGTACTCACTAACCCCCAAACCGGTGATACGGTACCCGACGAGAAAACTGCTGACTTCATAAATCAGTATTTTACTCAGATAGGTCCTGAGCTGGCTAAAGAATTGCATATACCGTGGAAGCAGTATGATGACAGCTCTATTAATTTTATTGAACCTTTCCTCACCAATATCCAAGAAGTCTCCAAATTAATAAATGAAATTAATACTAACAAATCCTCAGCTATTGAAAATGTCTCTTCAAAAATACTAAAACTTGCTTTTGCACACATGCCAGACAAATTAGTTAAAATTTTTAATCTCTCTTTTGCACAAAATAAAGTACCGGTATCTTGGAAAACCTCAAAGGTCACCCCCATACCTAAGTCTGGAAATTCCAAATCAGTTAATAACTATAGACCTATCTCCCTCCTACCCCTCCCCTGTAAATTACTAGAGAAAATAGTTCA
This sequence comes from Harmothoe impar, assembly GCA_947462335.1. Classification (NCBI taxonomy): domain Eukaryota; kingdom Metazoa; phylum Annelida; class Polychaeta; order Phyllodocida; family Polynoidae; genus Harmothoe; species Harmothoe impar. The sequence goes on along the minus strand of OX381715.1, from coordinate 24,755,738 downwards.
TAACCGGGTATATGGATTCCTTACTCGTGAGAAAATTTTGACTAATGTTCAAGGTGGTTTTAGAGCTGGACATAGCACAATAGATACATTAGCCCAATTCACGGACGATATAAAAAGGGAATTAAATATAGCCAACAACACTATTGCTGCCTTCATTGACCTGAGGAAAGCCTTTGACACCGTAGACCACTCTGTTTTACTTCTGAAAATTCACCATTATGGAATTAGGGCAGATAATTATCATTGGTTCGAAAATTATTTAGATGGAAGATTTCAGACAGTTTTTGCTAATAATATCCTTTCTACTAAGGCACAGGTGGTCTGTGGTGTCCCCCAAGGATCCATTTTGGGTCCTTTACTCTTTTTACTGTATGTTAACGATGTTGTAAAATGTGTAAAAAATTGTAAATTAAAGTTATATGCGGACGATACAGTTATTTATGTAGCAAATCATGATTTTGAAGTAGCTAAGCGTCTCTTGCAAGAGGATCTCGATTGCTATCATACATGGTGTCAGCAAAATAAATTGTCGGTTAATATTACAAAAACCAAGTTAATGATATTTGCAGCCAGCAAACGTAAGCTAAACACACTTAATGTAAACATGTATTTGGATGATGAACTACTTCAAGTTGTACCTAGTTATAAGTATCTTGGTGTAATTCTTGACCCCCTGTTAACTTATAATCTTCATCTCAAATTTGTTGCCAAAACTGTAGCCTATAAAACATATAAATTATGTCAATTGAGACCTTTTCTTGATAACAAATTAGCTATTAGACTTTTTAAAGCCACAATTGTACCGTATTTTGATTATGCTGATATTCTTTTTCTTACAACTGCTGATACCCACCTTAAGCCTTTACAATATGCCCAGAATCACTGTCTAAAAATCTGTTTGAAATATCCGCACCTGACGGAGACTCACATTGTACATAAAGATGCAAAGGTTAATATGTTAAAAGATAGAAGACACGCCCACCTTTTGAACTACATGTACACGAGGGCTCAAAATGTTAAATATAAAGATATTAGGCTAAGACCCACCAGAGCATTTTCTGCTCCTATGTGTAAGGTTTTACAAGCAAATGGCATAGCATATGAAAATAGCGTAGAGTTCTTTGGGGCAGTGAGCTGGAATGGCCTAACCACCCTACGGAGAAGCGCTCAGAGTCTAGATATATTTAAAAAAGAAACCAACACTGACCTGCTAGCGATGATACCCTAGGGTGCCAGCCCTCCAGTCTCTTTGTCATCCCTGTAGATCTCCCCCCCCCCCTCCTATACTCCTATACTAACTAAATTGTCAACCATTTATTTTTCACCCCCCCAGATTTCCACACAAATTTAAAATGTAATCAATACCCAACCTAAGTAATTCTAAGTCCTTTTTTATTAATCTCCAAACCACTATATATTTTCTTGTGTCGGTACCGTATTTAATCATTAATTTACCTGGTTTATCCCGAAGTATCAACCCATAACACTGAACTACAGTGGGGATGAAGGATACAACCTTTCTTTGAGCTGTTTTACTCATATTATGTATAATAGTGTAACCTTACTACATGAAATGATGGTATTTGTATGTAACGATATCTTTATGATTTGGTAAAACTACCGGTATGATTCTATGGGGGCATTTGCCTAGATGGGATCTTACCGGTACGGATCCATACCTCTAAGTATTGATTATGCAACTAATGACCGATTGTAATATATTGGTTTATTTGTTATATATGTGTCTATTGATTGATGAGGAAAGCCCTGTGTCAACCCAGGATGATATCATGTAAAAGCGAACGTAAATCTATGGCGAAATAAAGATATTCCAAACTAAAATGTTGAACAATGTTTTCTGCACAGTATATGTTATTTATTGTATGGGAATAACATGACATTTTATACACTGTAATCCTCACTTTCCATACATCAACATACATAACTTTTACATGATATATCTGAAGAAGAGGAATTTTGAGCCATCTAACTTAATATTTGGCAGTATCTGTAAAAAGGAGTAGACAAAAATATGTTTGTATTTAGAGCTAGCGATGCCCCACGTAGGTGTGAATGCAAGGCTGAATATATAAGGGTCTTCCCACTGATGAGATGAAGAATGAAGATATTTTAGATTGGAATGATCCCGACTATTAATGTTTAAAAACCAGGCTACTACTGGGCTGCATTGGCCCGGCCTTAATAACTTATGTTTATGACTTTCAAAATAAATAACCTGGGAAATGGAAAAGAAAGCATCAATTCTAGTTGTTATCCAACATTATTAGAAGGTTCCTCATTTGTTTGTAACTAGCACCCAGCCCAGAGCAACTCATGCCAAACTTTATTGAAGCTTTCTCTAATAGGGAACTATTACACACGACTAAGCCAGTCAAATGGGATCCAAAATAGCTAGTGCTAGGCAAATGGTACACCCTATTGTGTTACACGTACCTCAAAGAGGGCTATGTTCTCAATCAGTTCATGGTCCACAGCATGTTTATTTTAGTCATGTATGTAGAATTTCCTTTGATACTAAACAATATCCCCATGAAGCCATAAATTGATTGTATCATTTCTAATAAGCCTGAGTGCTCAGTCACTCTTTGGAAGATTGCTGAGCTAATCAATCAAACCATGTGTGTAAAATATATGTAATGAACCTAGACACTAGGTTATAACTATAATTATACCCTAATCATCAGTGTGTTTTTTCAAGTCATATGCTATGGCACTTTAGGGGAGGCATGGTGGCCATTTAATGAAGATGCTGATTTCTGCTGTTCATTTTAATCATTCTGTATCTTGCAAATACTCCTCAAAGCAATTAACACAGATAACCTCTGGTTATGAGCATCAGTATCAGATCTAGTCTTAGACTGGTGGTCGGCACGCTGGGAAAAATTCCTAAGGGCATGGAGCAGTAGAGCTAGGCAACATGATTTTTTTTCATCTCTGGAACGTGCTGAATCCGAATATCAATGTTGCCCAGCTTGAATTTTGGGTCTTCTATGTTTAATCTTCAAATGAAAAAAAGTAAGAAAAATACCAAAAATTGAAATAAAATGTTAAAAAAATAATTAAATGCCATATAATGACTCAAACTCATGGGATATACAATGCCTGGTGTTACCTTAACAATTATGTATGATATGGTTAACCCTTTAGGGCTGAGCATCGACTATAGTTGATGTCATGGGGGGCCGAGCATCGACTATAGTCGATGCCATGGGGGGCCGAGCATCGACTATAGTCATCATAACTTTATGGGATTCACCAAAGGCTCGGCCCTGGGAAAGTTCCTATAAAAATGTCTCGGCCCCATCACAAGATATTTCATTTTTTGCTCGGCCCTAAAGGGCTAAAGGTCAAGGTCAACCAAGTCAAAAAGGAGAGGCTGTTTCTAATAACACTTTGTATTTGATATTCAATACTCCATACCCATTTTCTAAAGCACTAATGGAGATGAAACACATTTATATACTATATGTATGTAGTATTGACATCTATTGACTGATTAGAAAGGCCATTTAGCTAGCAAATTGCAATAGGACAGTGTAAATCACTGTATAGGATAGTAAAAAAAAAAGGAAAGTTAATGATCTTCATCTTTAATTTGCTGTTGTATTTAATGCCACACCTAATCATGCTTTATGGATGAGTCCTGTTACCATAAGATTAACAAATGTGCTTACATCATACATTGTTCTAATGTATAATTCAGTGTAGGTGAAAGTCACTAGCATAGAAAGTTTCAATGCTTAATAAATTAAGTTCAGCTATGTCCTCTAAATCTCGCTGATACATAAGACTTAATCAAGTGAAAGTCTTACTGCTCATTCAAGCACTGGTCTTCCAAATCTTTCTTACATCCATACATTATTGTGCATTGTCACCCAGCTTTTCTGCATTTGCAACGCTTTGTTCTGCAATTTGTTTTACAGGAGCAGAATATGACTTCCATACAGGCTTTTGGGATTGGGCTTAATGACATCAGGATTGGTTCCAGTCCTCCATTTCTCTTGGTCCAACCCATTGCAGTTGGATCAGGAATGTCTGGTTCTGCAGAATCGGCTAGCTTCCATATCATGGTCTGATAGTGGACCCTCATGATGTGGAAATGCAGTGTATCCTTGTTTGGTGGTAGTGCCTCAGGTTTCTTTGATTTTGAGAACATAATATGGCGTACCTTATCAACATCTGCTATCTCATGAGCTCTGTACATCTTGCACACAAATTTCTCTGCCTTCTTTTCTTTCTCTGCAGTCCGGTCTCCTCTCCTAAATCTCGGACCAGTTGGCGGTGAGATAGAAAGACTTTCCAGGTAGATCTTTTCGTTTGGCTTGATATGTACGATGTGGTATCACAGCCTGTAAGCGCATGGTATCCCAGCAGTCCATCTAGTGAATCTACCGGCAATGTCTTAGCTACATCCTGAATGGGTATGTGTTTTCTGTTCTTTGCAGTGCCATATATCATCCACATATTTGAGCACATGGCACTGCCAACATGACTAAGGAGGAGTAGGAGAACATCTGTATCATTACAATGAACAACACCAGTTTCATACTCACAATTGATTGCATGCAAAACAATCCTGGTATCAGCTTCTTTATGTGTTCCTCTGAGACTGGCTATGTCCATTGCAGGATCTGATGACCTTACATCAGTAGCGAGGGTGAATCTTCCAGAACTATATAGGATCACTTTTGTTGTGACACATTCTCAAGGATCTCATTTGAGAGGAACTCATTGAGATCAGCCTTGTTTTCGGACATGGCTTTGAAGTTGGGCTAGCTTTTGGGAATAGGTACATCACAATCATTCTCTATCATACGCCTGATTGGACTTGTTGCCTTGCTGCGTCATTTCTGGTTTTGTTTTTGATTGATTCTTGTTTGTATCTGTCAAATAGTAGATCAATTCTTTTGTACTTCTTGCCAATGTGCATCACAGTCTTCACAAAGACATCCGCTAGATCACAGAAAGTTTTTGCATCTTTTGGTTTACCAATTGCAGCAATGACTGCCTGTCCATCAATGATGATGCATGAATCAATGTAGTTGATGTTCTCAGAGCAATCAATGTCAGTGAGTAATAGTCTTGCAGCCTTACATTAAACAATGAATACCCTTTTACCATAATACCTATCATTAGATTGAATGCACAAAATGGTTGGTAGATGTACCAAAGTCCTTATTGCTCTCTGGGGTGGGATTCTGTCTGCACTCCATGAATGATAATGATGGAGCTAGCAGTTCATAGTCTGGATCAAGTTCTTGCATAAAAGTTGAATTGTGCTTGGGGCCAGTTTCCTTCATGTAGGAAAGGTCATAGAATGGACCAAAATTTATGTATACTAGCAGTTGACATTGCAACTGCTGCTGTTGTCCCACAATGACTCTACATGCAGGTCTCCTGGGAAGTCTCAGCATGGTACAGATTGGCCCTGTAAAACATAGAAATTATAACAGGAATCTCCTTGATTTCTGACCTTTGACCTTTGACCTTTGACCTTTGACCTTTGATTCAGATATTATCTTAATAAGCATTATTAGTGAAGAACACAAATGGAAAGATGAGATATAAAATATCCACTCTGATTCACAAGATATCTCCCACCTTTCTTGTTCTTCAACTTGACCTTGACCTTCATACTAAGATTACCATATCATCAATTATTGCTGAGGAGACACTCAGCTATGAATATCCCAAGAGTTTGAGTCATCATATGGCTTTTTGTTATTTATTTTAGATTTTATTTCAATTTTTGGTATTTTTCTTACTTTTTTTTTCATTTGAAGATTAAACATAGAAGACCCAAAATTCAAGCTGGGCAACATTGATATTCAGATTCAGCACGTTCCAGAGGTGAAAAAAAATCATGTTGCCTAGCTCTACTGCTCCATGCCCTTAGAAATGATTTCTAGAGGGCTTGGCCCACCAGTCTATCTGTCATATAGATGTGATCTATTTTCCTGCTTTTTCACTACCCTGAAACATCAATGTAGCTCGAGATAACTGATGTATCAAAAATGATTATGTAAAATTGAGGTCCATCAATGATACCCATCAATGCCCTAAAATGACATACTGAATGACTATATTGCATATAAGGGTAACAACCAAATTTATGCAACTCTAGGCTCTTTAAGATAATATTCTTCAATATCCATTTCCCAGCAAAAGGAGAAAGTGCAGCATAGATTACAGCCCATTCCCTGGTATGAGATGCTATCAGTAGTATGGAACCAACACCACAATCCACATGGCAATTACATAGCAGGGCCTGCGGATATCAGATACCATGATGACATGGGAGATGCCACAAGGCACATAAACACTCATTGTGGCGGCTGCACAATGTTCATCTTTGTGATCATGCTCCACAATAGCATGTATTACACTATATAGATGGGGGTTATCATTTTTTAACAACAAGGTGGTTATGTGGATATTTTGGTGAGCGCGCCAATATTTTACCCTATTTTTTCATCCTGTGTTTTAAAAAAAAGAAGGCGTAGAACGTAATTTTGTGATCATGCTCCACAATAGCATGTATTACTCTATATAGATGGGGGTTATTATTTTTTAACAACAGGGTGGTTATGTGGATATTTTGGTGAGCGCGCCAATATTTTACCCTATTTTTTCATCCTGTGTTTTAAATTTAAAAAGGCGTAGAATGTATTTGGTACCTCCATCAAGAGGTATCCAAATCTGATTCAATCACCACTATCAAAGAGAACACAATTCTCCTGGAGTGATATAGCTTACACAACCCTAACTCACAACACAGGGACGAACCTGCAGTGGAAGGCAAGACCTCTGGATCAAAAAGGGGATTAGTTGAACAAACAACCTAAACAAAGACCTAACCATAAATGATTCAATCCTTTATATGCCAGTTGTTGCTCTTTGAAAGAAAAGTTAGCTTGACTCTCTTAACAGAGTAGAGTATAATGCAGACATTGCCTGACAGGATTCTCAAAAGAGACAAAGAGTGATTTGAAAGATAAGTCTCTCTAAGAAAAGACAGTCAGACTGACTCTCTATTATGTTCTGGGTAAGACAAGTGGACCACTATGGCAGATTAGATACAGGATAATATTATAGTAAGTTATTAGTTCTTACACCCATGCAGAGTCTTCTCCAATAACAAATAAGGAGGAAATGAACTATGAAACCCTTGCAGCTGGGAGCTCGCAGTTTATATCATAACCCACACAGGAAAGCTGTAAAAGCCAAAAGAAGGGGAAAGTTTAGATGAAATGCACCTGGACTTCTTAGTCCTACCTCCTTTTTGCAAGGATCTGAAATAGAAAATCCCCATATTCTATTATACTGCCTCATGCTATGTGCGGCTGGGAGCCATTAAGCCTTTAAGGATGGCATGATACCTCAATACATCATGCCCTTGGTCATCATGATGCATGAATGCAGCCTGCCAAGTAACTCGCCAGGGCTGCATTCAAGCATCATACCGACCCTACAAGGTTGAAACATTCCCCTAGGGTCAGCATGATGCATCAGTGACATCCATCCTTAAGGGGTTAAGCAAGAAACCCCGGGCAGATCAAGGCACTTTTGTTTGCTCAGTTGTCTCTTTGGTTTGTGCAAAACTAGAAACCTCTCTGGGTTTTAACCCGTGGCCAATATTGGCATTGATGATTCTTGCTCACTTTCCTTGTGGCAGGAACATGGGAAGCAGACATCAATCGGTTATTTCATTACAGTGTCTGTAATTGGATAACACAAATCATGTGGGCAGCTCTCACCAGAAGAAATCAGCACACTGAGAGAAAGCTAAAAGGAGCAGGGATAAATATCCTTGTTTTGTTCATCTAATTTGTTATGTAGATTAGTATGCACACAACTGTTATGATTCATTAGTTATGGCTTGTGGGATGTGGGTTATTTTGGATTTGGAACGTAGGTGTGATTTGTATTGATGTCAACATAATGAGGACAGTTAGCATCAGCGCCAAAAAAAACTGCAATTAGCTGCACAGTGTAATTCATACAAGTAAAATTAATGACCATGTTGGGGGTTTTACCCAACTATCCCTTATCGCCATGAGCAAAGTTAATCATTTAATTTTATAAGCTGCCATGCAAAGGTGAAAATTGGTCCTGATGTAAAACCTGCTTGATAGTCTAATTTATTCAAATTCTTTCTTTTGTTAGTCTATTGTGTAGCTATGTAATGTCAATTGATTCACAGTATTATGCCATGATAGACTACCTGTTATAGTACATATACATAAGCCATAGCATGGACAACTAATAGAGAAGCCTGGCACGCTGCTCAAAGGGATATCTAGTCATTTCTGACCCCATTTCTGACAGTGCCTGTAGTCGAAAAGAGTAAAGTGTAAAACCTGTTTTGCTGAGGCACGAGCAACTGCATCTAGAATGTTTTATGACAACATTCTCCCCCAAAACGAACATACTGTGTGCATGAATACTCTGCCCTCTTGCTACAAGAGGGAGTGCCCATTATTTAAGAAACTGGGATAGGGGGTTGGGGGGGGGGGGGGGGTGGCGGGATATGAGATTTCAACATCCCTGGGGTGGCAAAAAAAACAAATGGCACGTGTGTGCACCAATTTTTGACCCACTGGGGAGGGTAAAAAAATGAACAGGAAGGAACGGAAAACTCAACACTCCGCTCTGCTGTCATTTTAAAGAGGTGTATCATGTTGACTAAGAACTCGTAGCTTAATGAGTCAGTTAAAATTAATGAGGATTCAATACATTAATTATTTTCAATAAATATAAGAGACATGAATTAATCATACTTGATCCAGCAATCCCACTGTTATACTTTAAAGAACAGGTAGAGTGACTTTGTAGGAATCAGATAAATTATAATAATCAAAAGGACCATGACTATATTGTACTGCACATCCCCTTATCCTGACTTGTAGTCAAAGCAGGCAACTTATATGGCCTTTTACACCCCACAGATGGCATCGGCTGCCTTTGAGAGGACCAGTCCCTGAAGTGTAATTATATCAGGTCCCTAAATAGATGAACTGTATCCCTCAGTGTGGTGACTGGAAACCATGCTGGCTCTGAAGGTCTGGCACTCTGAATAAATCTATTGTGTGCTGTGAGGACAGTTCCTGTGAATACAAATTGTTGAAATTTCTGGTTATCGCATGCTGCTAGACCATTTAGTCACCATTGGTATTGGCAACTGTTTATATTTACATGCATTATTTTATGCTGTTTTATAGTTAACAATCCTGAGGAACAGAACTATACAATCAATACAATTCTATTTGATCCACAAGAATAATTTATGTTCATTATATCTATATGTTTCAATGGCTCACAGCTCTGGAAACACAGCATACATGTAGTTATCTCTGTTCTCCATAAATATGTTAGCAAGGGGCAGAGTGTGCTCAACACGACACACCGAAGGGGGTTGGTACATTGCTGACCTTAGTATGAGTCTCAATAATAGGTGTATCAAACAAGGACAGAATGAGGGATTCAATGTTATACAATTACAATGTATTCTGCACGGTATTTGCTACTCATAGAATGGGAATCATTAAATTTATGACGTTTCATATACTGCAATCCTCACTTTCTATACATCTACATACCTTTTAGATGTTGTATTCTGAGTATCTCTGAATTCTGGGCGATCCAACTTTGTGAACACAAATTGACATCTTAATGTATCTATATACAAACATAGGACTGAACGGATTAGTGCTGAGGGGTATCGATACCTGACGCAAGTGTGAATACCTGGTTACACAAGTAAGGTCTTCCAAATAATCTATATAATGAAGGATACAGATAATGTTGATTTTTGTATGTAATGGGGTTAATGCATGACAGATTAGTCAGGCTGTAAAAGTTTAAAGACACTTGAAGCCGCAAGGCATCGTGATTCAAATTAATTGAAAATACATTTTGTTGTCATGATGAATAACTACAACCCTGGTTACTACATTACCGGTGCTGTGATCATGCATCATGTCGGCCTTACGGTGTTGAGAAAATGTTGAAAGGTCAGGGTAATGCACAAATATTCCCTGGAGATGCATTGCCTGGCCATCATCGCTGTTATGTTTATGACTTTCAGAATAAATATTGTTGACATGAAAAAAGGCATTAACTTTAGTCTTCATCAAACATTATTAGGCCTTTTATGGTTTCTTTCATTAATTTGAAATAATTTCCTCCTAATCCATGCCCAGAATCTGTCAAAATGACCAGATTTGTCCTAACATTAACGAAAATGACACAATCTGACCACTAAGGCAAGTAATTCGGACATTCTACCAAACAATTGATGCGTAAATTTGAGACAGTGATTAGGTTAACCAGTCCATGCAGGGTCGACAAAACCAGTCAGGGTGGTAAAAAAAAGTCTCAACACCTTTTGTTGTCAGAGGAAACTCCTGCACATTACTATGCATAACGACTTTATTGAGGCATTCTATGATAGGGAGTCACAAGGTACATACTTTTGTGTTAGACTAACCTCATGGACGGATATGATGGCCATCAGTTAATGGTCCACAATAACATGGTTATTTTACCATGTATGTGGAATTTCCTATGATACTAAACAATATAAAGCCATGGATCAAGTGCAGTATTTGTAATTGAAGCCTGAGTACTCAACCATTCTTTGGAAAACTGCTGAGCTAATCAATCAAACCAAGTTCATTTAAAATGTATCTAATGAACCTAGACATTCAATTATAATATACCCTTATCATCAGTGTGTTCTTAAAGTTATATGCTATGGGGGGCAGGGTGTTCATTAATGAAGATGCTGATTTCTGCCATTCATTATAATCACTGTGTATCTTGCAACTACTCCTCAAACCAATTAACACAGATAACCTCTGCTTATGAGCATCAGTATCAGATCTAGTTTATCATATAGATGGGATCTATTTTCCTGCTTTTTCACTACCCAGATACAGCTGGCATATCAAAAATGATTATGTAAAGTTGAGGTCCATCAATGTTACACTTAAATGACATACTGAATGACCATGGATTGCATATAAGGGTCAAAACCAAATTTATGCAACTCTAGGCTCTTTTAGATATTCATCAATATCCATTTCGCGGCAGCAGGAGAAGGTGCCGCATAGATAACAGCCTATTCCCAGGTACAAGATGCTATCAGTAGTATGGAACCAACACCACAATCCACATAGCAATTACATAGCAGGGCCTGCGGATATCAGATACCATGATGACATGGGAGATGCCACAAGGCACATAAACACTCATCGCGGCGGCTGTACAATGTTTATATCTGTGATCGTGCACAACACCAGGATGTATCATTTTAGATATGAGGGAGTTTCTATCTTTTAACAAAATCTGGGGTTGGTGGATTTGCATGAGTGCATCAATATTTTCACAAGTCTCCCCACAAGAGGGGTCAGACATTTTTCTTTCACTCTCAGCTGGGTGTAAATTGATTGTGGTCAACCCCTTTGAGCTATAGTAAAGTGCTGGATTTTCATAAAATTGTGTGAAATTCTTTTGGTGACCCCATTAAGAGGGGTCCAAATTAAATATTTCTAATCGCCCTCACACATCTTTTGGGTACCCCCAAAAATACACCATCCCCCGAACCCGTTGCTATAAAATGACTTTTCCATAAAGAGGCAGGGGGTACCTATCTTAGGCAAAAAAGGGAGCTTACACGATCCTAACTAACAGCACAGGGTCGAGCCTGTAGTGGAAGTGAACACCTCTGGATGAAAAAGAGGATCCACTGAGAAAGATGATCCATACACCAGCATGGCAAGTATCTTTTTTACCTGGCTGTTACATATAAAACAGATTAGGACCTATCTAGCCCAGATTTCATGGCTATAAACCAATGCATATTGTGCCTCTTTAGTGGAGTTTTGAAGGAGAGCCACCATGAGACCAGTATTTCCAAACTATTGGAAGAGAGTCCAGCATTTCTAGACTCTCACACACCTTGTATAGTATAGTTTAGCGTTGAGATCTAGTCAAACATTGCTTTAGTGACCATGTCCACAATCAGCATAATGCTCAATTTTCTCTCTGTGTACATTAGTACACGTTAATTCTGCTGCATGAAAAGATGAAAGCATCAGTCACAAAGGTAATCCCTTATTCAGATTATTACTTAGGTCAGTGGTATCAATGTGAGATTTTCTATGTATATATCAGTACTGATTAATTAACTAAAACAATGCTAGAAATTAAATTTATATGAGAAAAGAATAAATGATAATTCAAATGCCAACGATTAACAGGGGCAGTTCTAGGGTTGGTTCTATTTTGCAAACATATCTGATGCAGTTCTGTGAAATAACTATCCTGCAAAGATCCACAACTAGGTTTAACCAAAAATAGTTATGTGTCTCCAGTTAAAATTAGCTAGATAGGTTTGATATCTTTTGGATTACTCATTTTGTGATTAAATTGCAATTAAGAAACAGCCACGTTGACTTGCATATCAGCTACACTACCAAAAGACCTACACAGTATTGATTCCATCCTGTATGTGCCATATGCTTCCCCGAGAAGAAACACAGGCGTGTCTGCTTGACTCTCTTAACAGAGCCAGGTATGTTGTCAATGTTGCTGTCTTCTGAAGATGTAGATTGAAAGACATTCAAGGGGTCAGTTAATGCATGACTATGGAGAGCGAATCAGACACTACCTGCCTCTGTACTGGACTCTCCAAAAGGGACAAAGAGTGATTTTAGCAAAACACCTCTCTAAAAGACAGTCAGACTGACTCTATAATTATATTCTCAGTAAGCCAAGTGGACCATTATGGCAGATTAGCTATAGGATATAGTAAGTTATCCTTATTTACCCCCATGCAGAATCCTCTCCAATAACAAATAATGAGGAAATGAACTATGAAACCCTTGCAGTGGGGTACTGACAGTCTATACCCTAACCCACAGAGCAAAGCTGTAAAAGGCAAAAGAAGTGGAAAGTTTTAGATGAAATGCACCTGGACTTCTTAGTCCTACTTCTTTTTAGCAAGGATCTGAAATAGAAAATCCCCATATTCTATTATACCGTCCCACGCTGTATGCGGCTGGGAGCCATAAAGCCTTTAAGGACGGCATGATACCTTAAGGAATCATGCCCTTGGTCGTCATGATGTATAAATGCAACCCTGGCGAGTAACTAGCCAGTGCTGCAATCATACATCATCCCAACCCTACAAGGTTGAGACACTCCCGTAGTGTTGGCATAATGCACCAATGCAGCTCCAGTAAGTTACTCGTCGGAGCTGCATTGGTGCATCATGACGACAAATATCATCTTTTAGTGACAATCATCCTCAAAGGGTTAAGCAAGAAACCTCGGGCAGATCAAGGCACTTTTGTTTGCTCAGTTGTCTCTTTGGTTTGTTCAAGACTAGAAACCTCTCTGGGTTTTAACCCGCGACCAATATGGGCCTTGATGATTCCTGCTCGCTTTCCTCGCGGCAGGATCCTGGGAAGTAGACACCACTCGGCTATTTCATTACAGAGTCTGTAATTGGATAACACAAATCATGTGGGCAGCTTGAACTAGAAGAAATCACCATGCTGAGAGGAGCCTAAAAGGAGCAGGAACTTATAAAAATCCTTGTTTTGCTCATCTAATTCTTTATGTAGATTAGTATGTGCACAACTGTCATGTTTCATAAGTTATGTTATTTTGGATTTGGCATGTAGGCGTACCTTGTATTGATATTGTCAACATCAGAGCCAAAAAACTTACGAATGACTGCACCCTGCTATTCAAACGAGTTAAATTAATTACCATGTTTGGGGGTGTATCCAAACTGTCCCTTACCACTATCCACAAAATTAATCATTTGATTTTGTAGGCTACCATGCAAAGATAAAAATTGGTCCTGATTGAAACCTGCTTAATTGTCAGACAGGTGTAGAGGTATAGGTGAATAACCTATTTGATTAATTCAAAATCCTTTTATTGGTAGTCTGTTGTGAGGTTCTGTAATGTCAATTGATTCACAGTATTGCGCAATGATAGACCGACCTGTCATGGTACATTTATACATAGGTAATAGTGTGGACGACTAATAAAGCAGCATGGTAAGCTGCTCAAAGGGTAATTTCTGACCGCATTTCTGCCAGTCTTGCAGTCAAAAGAAGTAAAATGTAGAACCTGTAATTTGTTGAGGCACGAACAACTGAGAAGGATGTTTTGTGTCAGCACTCTCCCCCAAAAGAAACGTACTGTTTGCAGGAATACCCTTCTCTCTTGCTACAAGAGGGAGTGCCAATTTTTTAAGAAATGGAGGGGGGGGGAGGGAATTTCGACCCCTCAATGGTGGGGATAAAAGATTGCAATGCTCCTGGAGGGGGGGGCAATAAAAATTAATACATGTGCACCAATTTTTTACCTGCCCGTTGGCGGACTGTATTTTTACTCATTGCCCCCCCCCCCTGTTGTTAAAATAATAAGCACTCCCTTACTGTGTATTTATAAGAACAGGGAACACTTCGTGCCCCATCCTACATGTACACATAGCACTCAGCTGTATACAGAACACAGAGAGCTACAGATGGTTCTTTTATCAGCTCCACTGTAACACAGCAGGAGTGAATCATCAATCTAACAGTGGGATGCATTTCTTCCAAAAAGGCAGCGCTACAGAGAACATATAGGGTTGCAAAAGCGTTTAGATATTAGATGCTAGCGGATAGTAAATAATTCTTAAGGCACCACATAGAGCTCTGGTGCATGATGTACTTTATCCTCATGTTGTAGTAATGCTGCACTTAGTTACTCCCGAGTGTTGCATCCATGCATCATGCCGACCCTTCGGGATAGTAATAGCCTGTAGGGTTGGCATGATGCATGAATGCAGCACTGGCAAGCTATACCGCAGTGCTGCATCCATGCATCATGACAACCAATGGCATGCCACATCACAGAACTCTGCTGCCCTTAAAGGGTTACCGAAGTGCTACAAAACCTGCTGAGCAGCGCTCCACTTGGAGTGGCATGACGGCACCAGCGGCCTGTTGATTCCCGACGCCGCGTACTGCTTGTTTTATGGAGTGGGAACCGGAAGTAACATGCCCCCCTCCACGCCAGCATGCCACCAGGGGGCTCTCACACGCGACATGCGCGCGCAGCGGCCTCTTCCGGCGCCACTATGGGCGTGACAGACTGTAAAGACCCAACAGCAGGTTTTTAGCTGCAGTTTTGATGCAGTTTATATCCCTAAAAGGTCCGATAAACCTTCCTTGATCAAATGTTACAACTTTTACTAACGATGTTATTTTTTAGGCCCTGTTCTGAGCATGGTTTTAGTGTGAAATGCCGTGCTTCTACCCCATATCACATCGCGTTAGCCGAGTTTAAACCCTTTAGCGGCCACGTAGTACATTATATCCGTTATCATGATGATGCGTGGATACAGACCGGATGTGTAACTCGCCAGTGCTGTAATAAAGCAGCATGTACACCACACAATGTTCATACACTCTTGAAGGGTTACCTGATGCATGAATGCAGCCTTGGTGAGTAGATTCACCAGGGTTGCATTTTATGACAATAAAGGTCACAATGCATTAAGGGACCATGCAGTCCTTAAATGGTTAGCAGAGTTACTGATGAGACTTGACATCAAACTTGTCGTAAATGTAACATTATTCAGCTTTAAAAAGTAGAAATAAATTATATTCATGATGGTAGGCCCTTTGGTTCCAACTGATGCAGTGCTTTTGTCAGCTTTTCAACTTAATATCAAATTTTGCATTTGGTATCTAAAATTATACACATGTATCATTTGTGAAAAGATATAACAAAGTCAAACCAGAAATGAAAATTACCAACAACAACAACAAACAACAAACTAGACAACATCGTACATACATATCCAAATAGGAATCAAATTAGCAAATACTTCAGAAGTTCATATAACTGCTGGTAGACATCTAGTACTAGGCTGCCTTAATCACATCTGAATATGATGCAGCAGAACTAAGTGTTTACAACCTCTGGGTATCTAGATCTAGGCTAATTGTAACAACAGATTTCTCCTCTCCCCTAATGAGACTGAATTGACTCCTTGATCTATTTCTTGAATGATATTAAAATGAATTGATTTTCAACTAATGACAGGTTTCCTCGTCAGGGATCATCTCATTTTATTTTTGCATGTCTTATTATTCCACCAATGTTGATGAATTTATATTCGCATTAATAACCTATAATTATGAGAGAACTATACTACACTGATAATCTAATTGCCCCTGGCCTTAGTTTTTAGTGGCTATCCCAGGTTAGTCATAGGGATATTGGTCAGACTGATGAACTGATATTCCTAAATGACTAGGCCTAAGGAAAACAAAATATGGCTAAGGCCCTTCCCGAAAGGACGTAGCCTTGTACTCATAGGAAAGAAATAACTAAGGTATGTTACTACTGACTATACCACGGTTGGTTGTATAGGGAGCCAAAAATGACTAACAAGGATCGTCACTATTGACTAAGTTCTGGGGCCTAAAGATTGTTTGTGTAATATCTAATAAATAAATGTCAGACAATAAGATTCAAGGTATAAAGGAGTCCTCTGATACTAGTGTACCCTCTCAGACATTGTTTTAGAAATGGACAAAAGTTGGGCGGGTGGGGCTTCACATGCATGCGGTAGAAGTTGCCGTCAATTTTAAAAGTTTCTAGGTAACAGTACGTCAAACGTCACTGTTAGTTGTGACTTCAGCCCAGGAGCGCGCACAGTAACCCTAGTAGTGCCATCACTTATGTGCCACACTCATGTGTCACGTTTATGTCTCTGTTTTTGTAAGCCTTGTAAGCATTACTAATAAGTCCAATTGATTGACATGAGATTTAAGTCCACATGCTCTGAACTCAAATAAACTCTGATGACATTTGAAAATCTGAGACTATCAGAAGCAGGCTATTGGCCATTAATTAGCTTAATTAAGTAGACCTTATCAGAAGTCGAGTAGCAGATCAAATTCCGGGTTTGCGGACTTTTTTTATGACGTACACATAGTAAACGCGACGGAAAGTATTTATTTTTCGAACTCTGCAGATGTTAAGGCTATCTAGCAGGAATATCTTAATGTCTTATGGAGCAGTCTTGTATAAGTTCATGAGACACACGTTGCGGATCATGGGCAAATCACTAGCAAGAAAAGTAATAAGTGCCCTGGGCGCTTAAGAAATATTTTGTGTGCAGAAATCTGCCTCAAATATTCATTCTAATAAGCGCCCCCCATGACTGTCATATACAGACTACTGACCTACCTCAGTGGTCTTTTCAAGGCTTCTATGTAACCCTATTACTGTACGCTCGGGTTGGCCTTAACACCTGAAAGATATCTGAGGAAATAATCTGGAAGAAAATCTGGAAAAGGGGGAGAGCACATTTTAGGGTAAGGGCGCTTATTACGTTGAATACGGTACTACTATTCCATGCCTGCATATGTCAAATGTGGACCCTTGCATTTCTGAATCTGCGGGCCCAGGTGACCAATAATAGAAAAAAAGGTTTGTGTCTACCCCTGATATTAACCTTGCATGTCCTGTGGACCTCATTATCACTCCATGATCATAAAGGGGCAGTGGGCGTGAAGGGATTCAGTGAAGAAAGATCAGAATTCGATAATCGACTAGGGCCCTTTTGATCACGTCTCTTTCTGTGTGTTGACAGTGATATATCGCGGGGATGAATGGGTAAGGTTTACTGTACTGCTCTGCGTACCTTCTTGTTGGCCCAGAACTGGCGCCTTAAAGACTTCAGATGAGGGCCATTGGACCTTTAGGTGCCGGATAATGGGTTCATGTGCTGGGTTGATTGTGCTCTCCTTGGTTGGCATGAAGCAACCCTGGTTATAATCTACTCACCATGCGTCATCATGAGCCCTCGAGAGGCTAACAACCCTTGATAAGGTCGTCGAGTCGACCTTCAATAAGGCTATGAGGCCACTCTACCTCTCACCTGAAGGAACAGCACCGACCATGGTTCAAAAGGGTAGCTTGACCAAGGTTAGACTAGTGAATTGAGATGTCCATCTCAATTATATGGTCATTCATAAATGATAAGTGTTATGCTTTCCAGTAAAAGACAAAGTAGAGAACCTATCGCTCATGAATTATCACATTATCAAGCTACATCGATGTATTTAAAAAAAAATTGATCAGTCGTCATCTTGTTTTTCGTTTTTTTAAATGGCAGTTGAGTATGAAATTGATACAGGTATTGGTAGAAACTCTTCACATATGCGACAATGGATCAACATTAAAAAGTGTGAAAAGAAAAATAATGGTAATTATTGAAAAGTATACAGTTATATCTAGAGGTTTGGCACAAGTGTGGTTTTGTTGGGAGAGAACAGGAACACATCTACCTCTCTGGAACTGTTGCAGCTTGGGTTTCTAAATGAAAAGTCTCAGAATAAATCTTGACATATATAGGTCATGAGTGTAATTGTATGTTTTGCTCTTGCCATTTGCTTCTCGTGTAAGCTGTTCCTTTTGCCGTTTGACATGGAGATAGCCGTCCATTACAATGAGTAGAAATGGAAATACTTGTTGATACATTGGCGTTACTCCTCTTCCTTTTGCCCGGATTTGCTTACCTTTACCCTGAATGTTAACTAGACCTACTTATAGGTAAGATATATAGAGCTTATAATAGTATGGAGCTTGTCACTTACCGAATAGTGCACAGAAAAAGGAGAGAGAGTCAGACTGTATCCCTTTCTAGAGTCAGGCATAGACATAATCAAAAGCCATCCCTTCTCCCCTGAGAGTCAAGTTGACTCTGTTCAAAGGTACCATCCATACAGTACCAATCCAACCCTTGAGAGAGTCGGATAATGTCAAACTCTTTCTCAGAAGAAACAAGACACATCAGAAGCGCAGTTTAAAAAGCGGTCTCTATGCCTGAAGTTAATTAGCAAAGTAACACTGCGTCAAAGCTCACTGGTATGTGTGACTGCTCTGACAGGTGCTGTCAGTGCAGCTTCTCCCACAGTAATCCCACTACTGGGAATCCACATGTTAAATACACTGTCATATCTCACCACAGGTATTCTCAATGAATGCTCACCTTTTCCAGGAAATCCTCAGTTTACAACCCGATACCTAGAACAAATGTGACAATAATGTGACTTGTGGCCTTGAACCAGCCAATGATCAAATAGTTATATTTATTAGATTTCATTATGAGGTTTACGAGGCAGTCTGCATCGAATATTAACATTATATTTATAGTATGGTTGCAGTGTTCAAAGCATTTGAATATCTATTTCTTCACGTATTTACATCTTCACACCCTGAACAAAGAGAATGCACATAATAATACCCCATCACCATCTCAAGGCAGTAATGGAAGGAGGGAAAAGTGACTGTGGTATTAGGGCAGTATAGCTGGCTTCAAAGACAGCATGGTCCAGATTTGGCCCGTGGTCCCAATGACATGTTTTCAATGTTACAATATGTGTAATCTGCGAGCACTGCATCATGTGAAACAAGAAATAGTTTCAATCTGGTAAGATATAGGCATTCATGATGCTACAATGTAGCACCACGACAGCAAAAGCTGAACTGAGAATGTCAAGTTGTCATATCTCCTGGGACATTATCAAAATAAATACTCACTATTTCCTCGAAAGTGTAGAAATAGGTATCTCATAGAGTTGGCATGAGGGAAAGGGAAGATAAGCCTTATGATTGCATTTAAAACATGAAACATTATAAAATGCACTTCATTTATTGTAATCCCATAGGCAATTCATTCAGTTGCTGGCTGTAAGTTACACCTGTACTAAGCGCTGGTTTTTGACACCGGGAATGTGACACCATCAGATGCCGCTTAATGTCTATTTAATTACCTTGATTAAATTGCTTTCCCACTAAGGATATCAGATTATAATAAATCCAGAATAGAGTATCCCATAAGCAGGATGTCCTGGTTGGTCTTTTGTAACATCTCCAAAACTCGTAGGCGTTTTGTCACGTGGCATGTTCAGGGATCGTGATCAATCTTTCACAAGATATACTGTTGGAATATATACAACAATAACATACCAGAGGCAGGCAGAGGGGAGGGGGGAAAATGACTGAGACAGACACAGCCACATTGACAGACACTGGGAGAAACACATGGATGCAGAGACAGACACAGCAGCTGGAAGTCACAGGGACATAGACAGACACGGAGACAAACAGATAGACAGGAACAGACGCAGGCACAGCGACAGACACAGAGACAGACGCAGAGACAAACACAATGACAGAGACAGACACTGGGACACACACAGGGACAGAGACAGATGCAGGGACACACACAGAGAGGCAAACATAGGGACAGACACAGAGACAGATGCAAAGACAGACACAGGAACTTACACAGGGACAGAGAGATCTGCATGTAACACCTTCATGTATGTATCATCAATCCCTATCGTCACAGATTTCAGACAAGATGAGAATCCTCTAATCACCTAGAGCCCTTGCTATCATATCTCTTTTTTTGCACGTTGACAGTGACATATGGCAGAAACGAGTGACTAAGGTGCCAGATAAGGGCCTCTCCGCCTGGTTGTTGACCTAAAACCGGCCGACATTAAAGACATCTGACAAGAGTCCTTAAAGAAAGGCAAGGCAGTCTTCCAAACAGGACAAGATGACACCTTCGCGTGAGAAGATTGATGCCGTAGCCAAATTCCTTTTGACACCTTTTCTTGAAAGGGAAGAGCTGAATGCGGATATGTCAAAAAGGGGGTAAGCGGAAGAAAATCAGGGCAGGTGCATGGTGATGGTTAACACATTAGGAATTGATATTAAATAATTTAACTACATCGCTGCCACTCTTTCATGTAATACCCACTTTTAAGATAAGATATAGTTGGAATTTAGCTAATTTGAAGAGAATGGTATGCCCATTGTCACTTATTGACCAACAAGTACGTAACCAGAAGTGATACAATATAACTATAGCTATAATTAGACAAGTCCAGTTGAGATAATAAGTCAATATCAGTATCGTTGATGTCAACAGTCCTACACACCATACTATTCAATGTGGCACCCGTTCAGCATATAATCTCTCTTCAGGCAGTGAATACGTTCTGCAAGCATGTAAATCGCAGCCCATACAGAAAATGTTGGGACAGAAGGCAAAAAGTGCTGCAGAAGATCTGGGCTAGGTTCCCCTTTCTTATACCCCTGGTGAATTCCGTCTGGTAGATGACTCACCCATATATCTAAATCAGAGTCCAAAGGTAAATATGCCAGAAAGTATCCAAACTTATGAAAATGATGCACCATGTGGTGGAGTCTGCTCTGCCTCTTTGTGGCAGCCGAACCTTACTTATGGGTAGAGTGTGGTTACCTATAAAAACATATCCTCTTACTCGCAACTCACAACATCCTCGAAGTGAACCAAAACACACTAAACTGTACCATTTCTAACCCTGGAGCAATTCACTTCAGATCAACCCATAGCCCTTTGTGGGCCGCATAGTGCATCAATGTTTTATACACTTTGTTCATCATGAAGCATGAATGCAGCCGGGGCGAGTAATTTTAGTAGGTCTGAATTCAAGTATTGTGCCGAGATTATAGTCTTACAGTTAGTACATCCAATGGGAGGGGTTCAAAAATAATTGTTCCTAAAATATGAGTCAGGATGTTCATACTGGTCATACTTCATTAGCTGCATGTGTTTTTAATTCTCAGTCCCGCGAAATGATCCATACATCTATTGCCCTGGTACATATTTTGTATTAATTAAGTTGCACCCATTGCAAATACACTAGAACAAGCCTCTCGGTGGGTATCATGGTACCCCTTACTTCCGCCTTTACAGTCAAAGGATAACATTTGATAACCAATCATCATCTGGGGATGGTATTGTCAAAGTGTATGGACCAACATTAAGTAGAATTCACAAAATACATTATTTCCGATATACTTACTTTAATCATGCATTATACCGACAAAGGGTATATCGCATTGAAGCACTTTGCGGCCAGGCAGTAAAGAGACCTGGATGGCTCAAAGCAACAGCTATACGTAACCCACTGGTACAGTTCTGGTACACCATGCCAAACTTTTAGAAGTGTATCAACCCCTTACACTGGTATTCTTTGGCTCACTATACGACCAATCTATCTCTCAGTCACTACAGTACCTAACCATATTAGTTATATTTTGGCATCCTATATGACCAACATAGGTTGGTTGATTTGTCAGTACTGAGCAACTTACCTTAGTCTTTCCAATTTAAGTCCTTTTAATTAAGGCATTAGTCACGCTGTTTTTTTGCGTCAATCATTCTTGAATAGCACTTGGTCATCCTGACCAAAGACCAATGTCTCCATGACCAGCCTGGAATAGCCACTCCATACTAAGGGCTGGAGTATTTAGATTTTCTGTGAAGGCTTGGTTTCAAGCATGCATGAAAATGCTGTTGCGCTAGACACAAATATTACATTCCATTTCAATCAATAGAAATGATATATCAGGTATTGAAGCACTTTGCTCCCTTATTGGGTTAACATCGAGAAGTAGAAAATCCGGTTTACCTAGTAGACCACCAGTAAAGAGCATGTGGGTGCTAAATTTGCCATTCACCATTACTCCTCATTTGAGCTCAAATTGCTCAGTGATAAACAAAATGGCTGATTGTTTTATATCACTAAGGAGGCTCGGCTGTCAGTATTCAGGATGTTAGCGAGGAGTAGATCACCATTTTACTGCAACTTTCTGTTTACTTGCACCTCCAACCATCCAATCAAGATCATAACGAGTAATTATTGGACGCCCCACAGCAACGGTGGATCATCCTTATGCTAACCAGTTTATTGTCATCAAATACATCTTGCCATCTTAGGTAATGATAGTATTAGTATTAGTAATGGTTCTGGTTACATTAGCCCTTCCTTGCCAATAGGAAATAATTGATTCTTATGGATCTATTTAATAACAGTCATGGTGAATATTACAAATTGAGCAGACCTAATAGATAGATTTATAACACATAGGAAATACTATTCTAAGTCTAACTCTCCTTTTATGCCATTGGATGGCCATTCCTTGTTAAATTTACTTTGTTTTTATGAAGGTAGATTAGTCTCTTTATATAGTTGCTATAGTCTCTTTATAAAGTCGGGCCATTTATTAGTGTCAATATCAAATATGTATGGTAAGATGACATATGTGTATTATGTAACCCAAAATAAATAAAGATGGAGAGATCGGATAATGCTCGAAGACAAAGTAACATATATATCATTGATGGATATTCATTCCTGTTGGTGCAAGCTCATCAGACCAGATTGGAACAGACCCCAAGCACAATGAGAATCCTGAATTATTAATCCCTACAAGATAGGATGACGGTGTACATCAACACCAATCTCCATACCATTATTTGTTATCGCTGTGTTATAACTCACCATATTCTTTTGTAATACATTTCTCACAAAGTAAAACCTATGTTTTATAGCTCATATATATTGGATATATTGCAATAAAGTTAGTTTACACCTTTTATCAACTCTTGTGGGTGTTTCTTTTCTTATTATTTTTGTGCAGAGTACATGCAATATTCTGTAATCCTATGCTTCTTATGTGGTGTTTTTAGTTTTCTTGGATAATATCAAGAAGGATACACCACAAATAACTTTTATGTACACTGTAAGAAGTAAGTACTGTACACCTACAGCAAAAGTTGCTGGCAACTTTTGTTCCAGTAGATTTTGCTGTAGGTGTACAGCAACTGACTTGCTGTAAATTTACAGCAACTTCTACTGTAAATTTACAGCAACTTCTACTGTAAATTTACAGCAACTTCTACTGTACATCTACAGCAAAAGTTGCTGGCAACTTTTGTTCCAGTAGATTTTGCTGTACATGTACAGCAACTGGGTGCTGTAAAGTTTCACATTGTTGTTCTCATCAATTTATATCAATTAATACCCATGCATGGGGAGTACTTTCCTGCATAATAGTTCAATCTCAGCTAGGATAATACACACTACACAATGTAATGGTTTAATCCTGCTTCAATACAGCTGAACCGTATGTGATACCAGCTTTTCCCCAGTCCGGGCACTTAAGCATTTAACTTTTCCCACCAATGTGGTGTCTATTCTATACTTTTGCCATTTTTTTGTATTATTCAACACAATTATGCAAATATCAATACACTTTATGATAACTGCATTCAGTCTCTCTCATCCATTCTTATTCTACAATGTCTTGAGAGTTTGTCAGGTTTTATTTGACCCGGGAAAGGGTTGGGTGGAATAATTAATACAGAAATGGTCTACTGCTGCCACCTAGCGGCGGAAATCTACAGCACAATGTACTGTAAATGTACAGCAACATTGCCGGAGACCCAATTTACAGTACATAATGCTGTAATTATACAGCAAATAGTGCTGTAATACCAACTACAGCAAAAAGTGCTGTAAATGTACAGCACATTGTGCTGTTTAAATACAGTAACTTCTTACAGTGTAGGCTACGTGCTGTGCTGGTTATGGCAGGTTCCAGGAGAATTATTATCAATAGCTGTGATAACCAGTGGAATAACAAAGAATAAGTAAAAAAGAAACTTATGATAACCTCTGCAGAGATATCCACAAGCTGCTGTTGTTATATATGCTAATGACCAGCAAAAGGCGGAAAAGCTCCATGATAGATCTCTTCTGTTGATGGTCAGCAAAACTTATTACCATATGTCGACAGTCAATGCCACTGGCAAATGAGGTGCCGCGGTTCCACTTCCCACCATAGAATATGCATAAATTGCTCAATGAGCTTTCACTAATGTCAGGGCTAAGCCAAACCTAGAAACTGGAGGCACTATCTGACTGTGAACCGAAGCTGTACCATCGCTCAAGGGTTTATTATAGTACGTTATGAAGGATAAGTCTGGTTGTATGAGGGATGAGGAGACTGTCATCAGGAAAATGAATACAGCCTTGAAGCCACAAATCTATAATTTCAGTGGAAATATCACTCATGACGACCCTTAATGGCAGCACATTGCTTTGATACAACTGTGTGCACATGTTTTTGTTGACATGATGTATGAAATGCAGCACACAACAGTAACTCACTGTTGCTGTGTTATGCGCCATGCAGGAGAAATGCCTACCTGAGTTCAAAATTAATGCTGTATCCTAAAGGTTACTGGTACATGCACTACTATCTCATATGTATCTTGTGCGTGTACATGCGGGCCCCTATATCCTGTTGCCTCATATCCTACTACCTGAATTCCTTAAAAATAAGATGTGCTAATCCTCCTACAGCCTCTCTGCATCACATCATCATAGATCCTACCACCCTCCCCTTCTCCAGGGTCTATATTATGGGCTCGCCTCTATCCTAGTTACCCAAAGATGCTTACTGATTCTGAGCCTAGTTCTGACAACTATCACTCCCTGATCCCTGGCACTATATTTGATTATAAATTCATAATTATGAAGGCTTGTGGAATCATCTTAACCATAAAGGGTTAAGATAGTTGGGGGTCCTGGTTTAACCCTGCCTCCAGGGGCTAAAGCAGTGCCCTGAATTTCAAAATGTGTATGTGGCCAACGCCTATGCCATACATTCTAACAGACAGCCCACCCTACCACCAGCTGTATATTGCATTCACAGTGGACTCTTTTGAGTAACTCCTCATAGAGCCATATCATAATTAAATTTTTAATGTATGAATACATAAATGCATCCCTTTTATCAACCCTCTAGGGTAGGCATGAAGCTTAAATGCAGCGTGAAGACAAAGGGTATAGTACATGAAAACACTATGCAGACCTTCATGGGTTGGAAGAGAGGATCTTTTGAATGCAGAGTCCATTTTGACTTCACTGACTGTTTTTATCTTTTCTCTAGAATTGTTCTCTAATTAGTATTACAATTTAACATTACCATTTTCTCATGGGAGACACCATGCATGCACTGTAAAAAGTTGTTGTTCGTGAACAGCAATATGTGCTGTAACTATACAGTACTTTAGCTGTAAAAGATAATACAGCAACTTTTGCTGTACACATACAATTCTGTTACTGTAGATGCAGGTTCGAATCCCATAACCAGCAACCAGAGGGAGAGAGAGCAGAGAGGTTGGAGGGAGTACCATACTCCACAGCTCAAATATGACCTGATCTTTTCAAAAGCCCAATGATGCAGGCTACATAGTGACTGCCCCTCTAGCTCAGTCGGTAGAGCCGTGCGAGATGTAGTCTGAGGGTCAGCAGTTCCAGTCCCGGCAGGAAACTCTCACACAAACTACATTTCTCCTGATGCAATTCTAAAGTATAATATATTTTGGTACACTGAAATGTTACTATTGAAAATATGCAGAGGATAAGACCAATGTATCTCAACAATCTGCATGAAAGATCGTAAAATTTACTTTGAAAAACATCTATAGGCCATCAAGATTACACTTCAACTAATGGTAGTTCAGTCCTTATTAGTACATTACTGCAATAGGGTAATTTTCATATTATCCCTTAAGACATGAACAGTCTAGTTCTAAAATTGTCCCCAGGGATCCTGTGTTGACCTCATTACCATTCACACATAAGTAGGAGGTGTTTCAATGCACCTGACATGCAGGATTCACTGGCGTAGTGGTCATGGTTCAGGACTATGGATTGGAACCTGGGGGTTCAAATCTCCAAGATGTTGAATATGTGAGCCTTTTTAGAACTCAGGTCTGCATCTACAGTAGATTCTACTGTAGGTCTACAGCAGAATTTACTGGAACCAAAGTTGCCCCCAATAGTTGCTGTACACTTAGAAGCAACTACTTACTTCTAACAGTGTGGTCTTGAAAAAACAGCTTTCTTCTAGCCCTTATTGCTGACCTGGGCCCTCACATCCCATGCACTCTGCACTTGCCCTCTCAATAATGACCCTTTTAGCCTCATGCCTCTCATGCTAGGCTCTTTTATTGCCCTCATCTCTGACGTCACACAATTTACGGAGGAGACTTCCGGGAATTTCCATGCTGGGAGCACACCATGAATCCAATCAAACCGGGCAGTGATCTCCCCCTGTAGGCGGGATCTCATGGCTCTGGATACTGAATCCTGATCTCCTGCAAGCTAGTATAACACATTGAGAAGAATTCAATAAAATAGATGTCTAGGCACTGGCAATGAAGCAGGACTAATGCAGTGTCTGGAGGGAAAGGGAGCGAAGAGTGTAAACATTGCCTATGTAATAGCACAGCATGGGTCATAAAATGTATGGCATGTGGACCAGTCCTGGACAGTTAACCCTCTATAGACAACTGATAGCTGTGATTTGTCAGTAAAATACACCTTTGCAGTGCAAATGAGGAAATTAATGGATCTCTGTATAGTATGATGACAACATTTTCATGCAGTGTAACATCGCATAGGGTTAGCTTTATATGCGTTGTGTTATTTCACGAATAGAGCATCAAGGGCTAACTTTGGTCGATATTAAGGGGATGTCAGATCTCAGACCATGCAATCATTGCTTTCATAGAATTATGTAATATATGTATAAGGCATATCATTGTCATCATTGTCCTTGTTGATGGCCAATACTATATAGCTGATGTTGGGTGTATAGCTATACCAACAACCATATTCGCTGTAGCATAACACTCCCTTTGTTCTTTGTATTAGGAACCCTGATACGTCCATCGTCCTGCTGTATACAAACGTCTGATGCTACTTACTCATTCATGTATTCATTAGCACTTCTCAGCAGCCATTATCCACTGAACACCTCTCAAGTACTAATTGTATAGAGATTTCCCTGCGCCTATTTAGCATATATGTTTTCTGTGCCTATGGTACCTTCTGAACCATTCAGTAACCACTTCATCAGCAAATGCATTCCAGCAACTTTAATTGAACTTTAAATCTGATTGATGACATCATTAAACTGCAGTCTGGGGTAACTGCAAGCTGCTTTAATCAATTTGCTGATTATTGATTGATTGATTGCTTAAAGATATAAGGTATATGTCTGTTATGATGGTCTTTGTCTATGCCTTTATTTATCCATTAATCAGCTCTAGCTGTCACTACCATTCATACGCTGATATCGTCTTGGATGTCTGGATCAATGTCTGTCCTTACATATAAATAGGACTGTTACAAATACAATACTCATATTGAGAGTTTGAAATACCAGTAAGAATAAATCATGACAGATTAAGATAGCCCTCAGTGCTCGATAGAATCGTGTATCTAGCCTTGTCCAGCTTGGTGATTGATATAGTGACATTGT
Source organism: Harmothoe impar (assembly GCA_947462335.1). NCBI lineage: Eukaryota > Metazoa > Annelida > Polychaeta > Phyllodocida > Polynoidae > Harmothoe > Harmothoe impar. The sequence continues at coordinate 24,727,451 of OX381715.1, read as the reverse complement.
TGACTTATTCTGCATTTCATTGAGCTTTGGAGGTGAATTGAGTTAGCATTACGTTTTTGGCCTTTGTTATCAGGTTGAATTATCTTCTGAATTTCATGAGTTCTGTCCAGATAACCAATCTTACTGCATCAATATGCATATCTGATTCAGACTAGCATGATAATATAGTTTAAGAGAGTACAGAACAGTTGAATGTATCATTTGACAGCAGCATATTAATTCAGATTACATATGTATTTAGAACTGCAGGTACACACAATTATATCATATGGTTACACTAAAATAGGACTATATGTGCCGCACACTCATCCTATAAGGCTTCTTCACTGTATTTCGCGTACATATTGGTAGACGTCCTATAACTACTACTTAGTAGTATGTAGAAGGTGATGGGATTTCCTGCTGTAAGCATCACAGAAAACTCTCATATTGTATTTCCTTTTAGAATTAGTTTCCTGCCATACGAAAATTGCCATAAAGCCATGATCCAAGTCTTTAGTAGGCTTCATTATGTGTTAAATGGCACTGCAGGACACAGAGAAATTAACCAGTTGATGCCCTTAGTGTGTCACACAGTGCATAGAAAACAAGCAGGATCATTTTGGTGACAGTGACTCATATTATCTCCTCAGTGTATTTAAAATGACGTGAGATCCACTTTATGGGGATAGTAAACTTAACATGCTTTGTTATGGGGTCTATGAACATGTATCATAGGCATAATTTGGGAGCCCTTAATGAAAGCTAGTATTCATGGTCATGGCAGTCAACCACATAAAAAGCACCTGTCCGTGTTGGCAATTATGAATGGCTTGTAAAGAAGTCCTTATGAAGGGAATAATTTTTTATCAGTTGTAAAGCATCATTATTAGCTGTACTGGATTCATAAAAGGGATGTACTTGACATCTGCTTCTCACTGACGTATAAAGCAAACCTTTTTTTTTTACTGAGACAGAGACTTGAAAGCCCTTTTCCATCTGATAATGACTTCAAGGTGCCCTGCAGAGTAATATTCCTCTTAATGAAGAGATCCTTTTATCCTCGCAGTGGTAATATTTCAAATTAGGACCTTGATGTGGAATGATAATAGAAAAGATGGCTGTAAGAAGTTCTGTCAGCAAGTTGACAGTGGGTTGGTGATTTATCAGAAAGGGGGTCTGTGCTGGATCGTGAATCAGCGCTCAGAGTATCCACAGTGGTGTAACGTTCTGATGTTTATGTGATCAGATGTGCAGGACAACACTGGCTCAGGCCTAATAAGGTCAGCAACGGCAGTGCAGCCTTTCTGAAACCAGTCATATGAAAGTCATCTAAAAGTATCTTAAATTAAAACCATTGTAGGTCTTAAAATAGGTCTATAATAGTTATTTGATTAATCATTCCTCTATAGATTTTCCTGAATTTCAATAAATTGTTACTTTAGAGACTATCACAATGATACTTATTGCAAGATTAATGATGCATTAGTAGTTAGGTAACCATTCCTTCTGTTCGGAAAGATGTTGTACTTTAGTTTACCCAATACCTAGACTTATTGGTGGTTAAATCATGCATGTAAACATATATCTTCATAGCATCGATGAATAGACATTCCTATCAAAAGCTATGGTTGAAAGGAAGATCACTCACAATTAAAGACAATGATAAATAATATAATTATATATCCCTTGCTGAAAGGAAGCCCGGAACATCAATTGTAAAATATGATTGCATTAATGTGTTATATGAAGGAGGGGTTTTCTTACATGGTTCATTATCAGTGTAGGTTCATTAAATCAGATTGGAGTAGACTGCAAGCACAATAAGTATCCTGAATTATTAATCCAGATACGATAGGATGATGGTGTAAATTTACTCCAATCTGCATTCCATTGATAGTGATGAATTCTTTACATCGGAGAGAATCCCATCGGATATACTGCAATTAAGTCAGCTTACAAGGCACTGTGCTTTTATATATAAATATAGTACTTGTGCGTTTAGACGCCTACTCATGTGAGGTGGTTTTACAAGCCCTTTTCAAAACCTTTGTATAACTAATGCTTTCATAAGACAGGCAGATACAGCTTTTTTTGGTTAAGATCTGGCAGAACAATATAATCATTATTGTTGTATGGAAGATGTATGGAATTCTAGAGATAAATAATGAATCCAAAGACTTTTATTACTCATATGATACATGTCTACTATGATAATTTTAACAGAATTGCATACATTATCTCTTATCACCAAACAGCTTGTGATTCCCTAATTTCAGCAGTTTCTACCATACAATAGCTGTAGCCTTCAGAGATAAAGCATGATGCCAATTATTGCATAGATTGGTACAAATCAGTGGCTTCAGCTGTTATAGATTATAATGTACAGCAAAAGCCAAATGGTGTCCATGATTAATCTCTTCTGCTGGCGGCCAGGAAAACTAATTACCACATGTCGACAGTCAATGCCACTTGCAAATGAGGTGCCGTGAGTCCAGTTCCCAACATGGAACATGCATAATTTGCTCAACCAGTCTTACCTAAAAACCGGAGGAACTATTCCACTGCTGACCAGTGCTGAACCACTGCTCATGGGTTTGCTATAGTAAACTTTGACAAATTAGCAATGTATTGACATTGTATAAACAGATTGTCCTCAAAGAAATGTATACAACATTGAGGCAACAAATGTACACTCTCTGTGGGGAAATCCCTCATGATGAGCCTTTCAGAAGAGCATTATATATATGTCATTAGTTCACTGTGCTCTCTCAATCTTGTGATGCATCAGTCCATCAGAATAAAGTAACCCACCATTGATGCATTATGCCAACAGTACAGAGTTGTCACACCCCTTAAAATGTGGCTCAATGTGGAACCAGACACAATACCATAGTGCATCATCTCATGATAGCAGTTGGACATTGGACTTTGTAGAACATGCTATCCTGAAAGGGTTAAGGTACCTGTACTACCATCTGTATCTTCTTTCAGGTGTGCATGTGAACTCCCATATCCTTTTACCTAATATCCTGTTACTAAATCCTTCTTGAATTCCTATAAAAACAGCAGTAGCTTGTCTATGACGTGCTAATCCTCCTACAGCCTGCTGCCTCCCTGCATCATGTCATCATAGATCATGGATCTCTCCTCCTCCTGGGGCTATATGGCCTCCCTTCTATCCTAATTACCCATGATGCCTGCAGGTGCTAAGACTGTTCTGACAACTACCACTCCCTGATTCCTTATTCCTGATCCACCACATTTGAACCTTTAAGGGTCGTATAATTATTATGATGCAAGCACAGCATTCATACACCATGCCAAACTGACTGATTGATAAACTACTGTTAAGTGGGCATGATCCTTATATATGCAGGCAGTTACCCAAAATCCTGGATTTACCTGTTGAGACTGTATATATATAAGTGTATCTCAGTGACAAATTTATATGAAAACATGTGGCATTATGCTGACCATAAAGGGTTGCAACAGTTGGTGGCGCTGACCAGTGCCTCCTGGTGCTGAACCAGTGCCCTGGAGTTCTGACAGCCCTACTCCATATTTTCTCACACCCTGCCACCCTCCCTCCAGCTGCTTGGCCAAAAAAATTAGGTGTGTTTCAGGTTACATGGTCTGAAAATCTAGGGTAGGTAGGTCAGAATTTTTTGTTTTTTTTTAATATATATTTTTTTACTTTAGCCTGAAAAGTACCCAGGACTCACAAACTTTAATGCCGACTCACCAACGACTGCCTCGACTCGTGAACTTTCAGATCGACCTTTAAATAGCCCCAAAACGACCTAAAATATAAATATTTTTTCAAAATTGCATATATTAGGGTCGGCCCTGTTTTGGTAGGGTCGGGTAACCTGAAACACACCTTATTTTTTATTTGGCCTTGTCGCATTCACCCACTCACCTTTAGGGCTGCATTGTGCTTCATGCAGAAGGAATTGCATGAAGAACCATACAATATACTTACAGGACTTAGAGAGAAGTACCTTGAATGGAAAGTCCTCCTGGTATGCCCTGACTACTTATTTACTCTTTCTTAAAGAATACTTAATGTGTTATATGAAGAGGTTTTTTGTGGTTCATTATCAGTGTAGGTTCATCAGACCAGTTCATCAGATCCTGAGATATCATTGCAGACCTGTGCATAACATCCCATGTACCGATGCACTTTTTGCCCTCTGGGACCTTTTAGCGTCATGCCCCTAATGCTTGACACTTTATTGCCCTCATCCCTGACAATATTGCACACAACTTACTGACGAGACTTCCGGTAGTTTCCCTGCTGGCAGTAAGCAGCGACCTTGTTCCGTAGGCTTGACCTTTTGGCACTGTATGCTGACTCATGTTCTCCTGTTATCAAGCATCACATATTGAGAAGAATTCAATAATAATAAAAACCACGAGACTCAAGTAATGAAGCAGAGATAATGCAACATTTACAGACAAATATCGAGTAAATAGCATGAACACCAAGCAATGTGGCGTTAGAGAGTTAACTCTTTATAACGAGCATGCTACCTTTATAGGTATGTGGGGTTTCAGCATAATGCACCCATGCTGTGCCATAGAGTAAGTAATTGGCACTCTTTTGATACAATATGACAACCCTCTAGGCATGTATCATAATTATAGGATTAAACAGCACCGCTAGGGTACTTTAACAGTGCTGCATTCATGTGTTATGACTTACATAGAGCATGATGGGCTACATGTATGTGCCACATCAATTGGATGCTACGCTTCAACAGACAACGCAATCATAACCTTCATAGGATTTGTTTATTGATCAGTCCTTTCTAAGGCATATCATTGTCACCATTGTCCTTGATGCTACCTAATACGTTATGTGCCTGATATTGGGTGTAGTTACAACAACAACCATATTAGCTGGAGCTCAATGCACCCACTATTCTTATCTATTTATATGAATTCATCTATACTGCAGCTCTGATAAGCAGCTGTCAACATAGCACTAGGCGGCATTTTTGTATTTGTTATGTGGTATATATATGCCTCTGCTACCTTCTGAACTTAACCATTAACAATAATATTGTTCTGAAGCTTTTAAACGATAATCAAATTATTTGAGAAAATTACGATATATTGTCATCACAGATGATTATTACTATTTCTCTTTAGGGTGTACACTACTACATCATTCCTGTAGTAATAAAGCAAACTTAGGGGGATTCGAATTGATTCAGAAAATTGTCGGTATTTCTCCTGCCGTCCATAAACTGTCATAAAGTCATGATTATATTTTTAGCATGTTCCATTATGTGTTGAAAAGCCTTGTAGTAAACAAAGAAAATGTTCAATGCCCTGGTGTGTCACGGAGTGCATGTCAAACCAAGGAAGATCATTTTGGCGTCAGTTACTCAAGTTATTTCCCCAGTGCAACTAAAACATGTTAAGAGCCACTTCAAGATGGCAATCAATTTCATATGGGCTGAAATGGGAGTTATGTTAATGTATCATAGGCTTCTGGGAGCCTCAATGAAAGCTCATATTCTTGGTTATGGTAGTCGACCTCATGAAAGACCATCTGTCCCTGTTTGTTGGACAATTGTATTAGGGAGATATAAATTTATCAGCCATTGATCATCATATTAGCCGTCCTGCTGTTATAAAGGGATGTGATTGATTACCATGTGGCGGCATCAGATTTTTTGTTACTACCAAAGTAGGAAACAAATTCTATTTCATTATTGAGATGGTCTGCAAAATTTAAGAGCGATTTCATGACCCATAACCCTCAATGAACGCTCAATATTAACTAAATGATTTTTACGCTGGAGGAAATATTCACCGAAACTGTCATCCGCCGTATCCCTGATACACTGCAATAGATTATCCGAGGTCTTAAAGGCCCTTGTCAGTCTAGTAATGACATATAATGTTCCCTGAAGAGTAATGTTACTCTTAATAATCCTTTGTTCGGTGGAATAGGTATTTTCTGGGACTTTGATGTGCAATAAGAATAGAAAGGATGAATGGGATGACTGTGTGACATCCAGTTAACAGCTGACAGTGGGCGGGTGATCTATTAGAAAGGGGCTCGATGCTGGACCATGAATCAGCAGTCAGGGTCTGCCCAGAGGTGTTAAACCCTGTGGTTTATGTGTTCCTACGTACAGGGGACTCTTGCTAAGGCCTAGCCTTTATCTCATAAGGTCATCAAAGGCAGGGCAGCTTTTCTCCTCATGGCATGAAACATAGATATCAAAGTCTCCTAAGACAAGATTGAGCCGAAACTACACTGGTAAAATTTTTAACATTTCCATAATCGTGTGGTTTCTTGGTCAGTTTGTCTCACACCTTCTAAATTAAAAAGAAAGTAACACCCATATATGATACAGGTTATGCATTATATCCTGTAATGGGTGTTTTTGTAATGTATTGTAATATGTAATTGGTCAAACGCTGTGGGCTTTTTATCTGATTGGTCTATTAAGAAACAACAATTTGATCTGCTCCTTGGTAATAACGAAGCTATTTTCGTACTTCATTACCACCTCATTGCCAATTTGTATTCAGTCATTTTTGTGAAAATTCCAAAAAAAAGATAGCATGAGAATTATTCTAAACATGGAAGGCCTGATAGATTGTTCTATAATTGTAGGCATCAGTTTTTCAAGTCTCTCATCTCCTGTCTTGAGGTATTCATTTCCGTTTGGCGTTCATGAAAATAGGTGTTTAAAAAAAATGTTCCTTAAATCAAGTACATCGCCAACTTTTCCTATAAAATCTGTGCAGGAGGAGGATATGTACATCACCCAAAAAAAGATGGAAGCTTTTGATAATGTCGGAAGACAAATATATCTTCCTATATCTTCAGTATGGATGAATAGGCATTCCTTTTAATAGCTCTTGTCGCCAGGATGATCACTTACACTTAGAGGTTATCAGAGGAGATCTTCTTACATGGCCTATTGTTGGGGTATGCTTAACGAACATTATTGGAACAGACTGCAATCACTTTGAGTATCCTGAATTATTTATCTATATACGATCGGATGATGGTGAACATCAGCACCTATTTGCATACCATTATTTGTACTATAAATCACCACATTCATTTGCATTATATCCCTCATATGATAAAGAGAAGCTACATTTCAAAGCTCATTGGATACAATGCAATTACAAATTCATAGATCCTTATTTCTCATGTTATATAATTACAAATGTATGTGTCTACTCTAATAATATCAGAAAACGTGTATATCCTATCTGTATCACTTAGCACACTGTAAATAGTAAGTGTAGGTACACAGTAGAATCTATTGTAGTTTTACAGCACTAATGTAGATTTACAGTAGGATCTACTGTTTACCTACAATAAGCTGTACACCTACAGCAGATTCTACTGTACACCTACAAAAATGGCAAACTGTTTACAGCACAGCTTGTGGCTCCCTGATCTTAATAGTAATTGTAGCAGTAGTCAGAAAAAAAACTTGATGCTAATATCTGCATAAATTGGAACAAACCACAAGCTATTATGTTTTACATGATAATGCTGAGCAAAAAAGGCAAAAGGCAAAATGTTTCCGTGATATATCACTTCTGTTCATGGTCAGGAAAACTTATTACCATAATATGTCGACAGTCAATGCCACCTGCAAATGAGGTGTTGCAGGTCCAATACACAGCATGGAATATGCATAATCTGCTCAACCAGACTGTATTATTATAAGGGCTAAGCCAAACAGAGAAAATGGAGGCACTATTACACTGCAGATGGATGCTGAACCATCGCTCATGGGTTTTCTATAGTAAGCTTTGACAGATGAGCTATGGATGAACAACACATATACAGCCTTGAGGCCATAGACCTACTCTGTGTGAAATGAACCTGATGGCACCCTTTAAGGACAGCATGTGCCGCTTTTATTGTAATGATATGTGAATATGGCGCAGAAGAGTACCTTTTTGAATTGATGTATTTATGCCTCATGCCAACCATAGAGGGTTGGTACATTCCCGGAAAGTCAGCATAATTTATTTGTTAAAACAACACTTTCTTGATGCATCATAATATGATAAAGTTTGGCACATCCTACTATCCTTAAAGGGTAGAGGTACAAGCACTATAATCTCATATATCTCCTTCGTCCTGCACATGTACATACAGAATCCGATATCCTGTTACCTAATATCCTGTTAGTAAATCCTTCCCGAATTCCTATAAAAAAAGCAGTAGCTTATCTAAGACATGCTAATCCTCCTACAGCCTGCTGCCTCCCTGCATCATGTCATCATAGATCATGGATCTCTCCTCCTCCTAGGGTCTATATGGGCTTCCCTCTAGTCTAATTACCAATAATGCTTACAAGTTCTGAGACTGATTCTGACAACTACCATTCCTTGATCCCTGCCATATTTAACCCTTAAGGTTGATCGCTACTCATTGAATATGGACTCCTGCGCAGCTCTCTGCGCATATAGCTTAAATCTGTCAGAATGTGCTAATATTGGAAAGATAGATACATATATGCACACTATGCCATTTCCAAAAATTTGACAATTCCGAACAAAATTGAGCATTTTATTGAACTTTAAATATTTGATATATTTTGAGCTAGTGATATTTGCTATTTTTAACATGAATCGGAATATTGGATTTTTTTACCAATAAATCATTATCGAGATCATTATTAAGACAACCAAGGGTATAGGATAAATACACTTTTTACCACAATCCTTGGCATTTTACCCATTATTCTAGCCTTTAAATATGAGATTTAGACATTTTTTGTCCGATTTTTTAACTTCAAAGGCCCAAAACCCTAAAATTATGCACGGGACCTGTGGGGACCTTACGCCACAAATTTGCCACTAACCCTCAAAAAGATGACCGTTTGAGGCATAAGGGCAAACCACGGGCCACTATACCACAAAAGTGGCATTAAAGCACAAATGCCCTTATGCCACAAACGCCCTTACACCACAAATGCCCTTACACCACAAATGCCCTTATACCACAAACAGTGTTTGAGGCATAAGAGCAAGTTGAAAGTTTACTGCAGTTAAGTGCAATATCTTATCATATGGTGTTTGAGGCATAAGGGCAAGTTGATATTTTACGGCTTATTTGGTATAATGTTAACCTATATAGTGTTTGAGGCATAAGGGCAAGTTGATAGTTTACTGCAGTTAAGTACATTAGCTGAATATATAGTGTTTGAGGCATAAGGGCAGGTGGATATTTTAGGGTAGTTTAGGATATTAGCTGGCTATATAGGTTTTGAGGCATAAGGGCAAGTTGTTATTTAGGGCCTATTTGGTATATTGGCACACTATATAGTGTTTGAGGCATAAGGGCAAGTTGATATCTTAGGGCAGTTTGCTATGATTTCAACCTATATAGTGTTTGAGGCATAAGGGCAGGCGGATATTTTAGGCTTATTTAATACATTAGCTGACTATATAGGTTTTGAGGCATAAGGGCAAGATGTTATTTAAGGCCTATTTGGTATATTGGCACACTATATAGTGTTTGAGGCCCTTATGCCTCAAAACCTATATAGCCAGCTAATATCCTAAACTACCCTAAATATCCACCTGCCCTTATGGGAATTTCAGTGCAGGGAGCAGGCAGTAATCTCATCTGTTGGTGTTAATCTCATGGCTCTGGATGCTGACTCTTGTAGCACAGTAATCAAATTTCACATATCAAGAATTGCATGACAAAGAATTCCCCAGACAAAAGCAATTAGGCAGGACTAATGCTATGTCTACAGATGAACGCGAGCAACGAGGGTAAACATTGAGCGATGTCTATTAGACCATGAGCCCATTTGATCTTCTTTAGTGGTTCAGTTCCTATCAAAAGTATTAAACCAAACAACTTTTTTGGGGTTGGTATCTGTTAATGGAACTCAAATCACTTTGCCAGACATGTGGGTCACCCAGCTTAGCTTCAGAATCTTGTTAAATCTTTAGAAAAATGGAATATATTCACAATATGCCACCGCCACAACTGGCAGCACTGTAGTCCTATGTCTTAGCACAGGTCCTAGCTGATGATTTGTCCACTAGGTGGTAGCACCTCTCAGGGAAAGGGCTTTGCCAAATTCTTGGTCAGGCAATGAATGTGAACATACCAGGCCTTTTTTACTAATATAATGGTAATAGATTGAAAATCGTTTATTGCCATAATTCCAATGAAACTCAGCAAAATCGCTGGGTGTCATCTTGTGCTAGTTGTACCTGAGGGAGTTTGCTGATCTCTGGGAGTAGCTGAAGGAGACACATAGTGACTCACACAGGAGAGAAAGCTCACACATGTTCTCAACGTTGTAAACAATTCATGGTGGCTGGTAGCTTAACCAGCTTCTCAAAGCAAGTCGCTAAAAGATGAGATTGTTGTCATGATGCATGAATGCAGCCCAGGAGAGTAACTAACATGTGCTGCATTGGTGCATCGTGTTGGCCCCTTGGGACTGCCTCAACCCTGTATGATCGGCATGATGCTTGACTGCAGCACTGGCAAGTTACTTACCATGGCTAAGTTCATGCATCATGGCAAGCAGGGCTATGATACACTAAGGCATCATATAGGAACACATGAGGACACACAGAGGAGAGAAACCTCATACATGTTATCAATGTGGTAAAGCATCTACATGGGCAAGTAGCTTAAAGAAACACAAGAGGTCACACACACAAGGAAAAACTCACACATGTTATCAATGTTATAAGCAAATACAATGGAAGGTAGCTTAAAAAAACACACAATGACATAAACAGGAAAGAAACCTCAGAAATGTTCTCAATATGGTAAACAGTTTATAAAGGCAAGCCACCTAGAGACAAACATGATGCCCCACGGAGGAGAAAAGCCTCACTAGTGTTCTCAATGCGGCTAACTGTTTGTATGTAGCTTAAAGACATGCATGATAACCCCCTGAGGAGAAAAACTTCACATATGTTTTCAATGTGGTAAACAATTTACATCCATAAGTAGCTTAAAGAGACACATGATTAAGCATATTGGAAGCAAAATTCACGATGGGAAGATTTTAGAATCATCACATTTAGAGTTATTATTTTGCATTCATATATAGGAAAACTATCATGAAAGGATATTAATACGAGAGACATGGACTTAGGTTCATTTAGCTTGAATTTTTTATTCTAATTTTGCTTATAAAGGATTAGATGAACAATATAGCATTACCTCTGCAAATATCAGCATATATTTGCTATCACAGAAATAGCCATCAATTATAATGATAAGAACACTATAGCAGTGCTGAAAGGTGTTATTTTCTTTACATGACATACTAGGTAACTATTTTAATGTAACCATAAATAGTTTAGACTGCATATTATGTGTGTTTTTCAATTTGTAACATGAAATTCATCAAATATTTCAATAAAAAAAACATTTTAAATATTCTAAATATGCAAATGAATGAATTAAAATATAAAGATGTTAAGATGATAAGCTATGCAAGAGCTTTGATTCGGTTCTAATTTTAACTTTTTATCTCAAATATTAACTTATATACAGACTGATAAGCTGCCTGCGGGAGAATATGAAAAAAGCGTAATGTCACCGTAGGATTCTGAAGCTAAGCTGGGCAACCCAGATGTCTGGCAAAGTGATTTGGGTACCTTAGACATGTCCAAATCCAAAAAAAATTGTCTGGTTTACTACACTTCATAGGTACCCAAAAAGTCCTGGGCTCAAGGTCTATATATTGTAGCACACCATGGCCCATTTAATGTATGCCATGTGGACCAGTCCTAAAAAAGTGTCCCTCTATGGATAACATGGTATGTGAATTAATAGCAAAATGCACCTGTGCAGTGTTAATGAGTAAATCATTAGCACTCTGTAGATGCATCATGGCTAGCCTTTTTGGGCAATATCTCAACATATAGGGTTGACATTTTATTATTTTTGGTTCAATAAGTCCACATAAGACTACTTCATTAACAAAATAGACATGTCCGGGATGCGTTAGACTTTTTAACATTTAATCCAAAAAGACATATAATCCAGCGTTTTGTTTCACAATAGCTTTCATATAATTTGTATCAACCTGTACCAATTTTAAGTTGTACTACATTACATATTATACATACAATTCAGCTGAGATTGCCCAGTACACACTCAGAAAATTCAGCGTCATTGTCGCTAAGACCACTCTGATCTGAAAGTGAGGCACTGCCTGACTTTCAGGTGAGAGTGGTTTTAGCGACATGGTCGTCATGATGCATGAATGCAGCCTTCGTGCTTCATGACATTAAATGTCATATTTTAGGGACATGCTGTCCTTAAAGGGTAAAAAAAAGGTGAAAATTGACCCACTGAGTGATATTACTCCAAAGAAAGAGATCCCTTTGTCTTTGTTGGTCGCATGCCTCACAGTGAGAGTAATTCAATATAGGACCTTGATGTGGAATGAAACAAGATGACAAAGATGGCTGTCCTGTTAACGTGTCAACAGTGGGTTAGTAATATATTGGAAACGAGGGGGGGAAGTGCTGGATCATGATTCAGCAGTTAGGGTCTGTGGTTTATGTTTGTGTACAGGGCAATAATCGTTAACCCATTGAGGCCGGGCAGAAATTTTTATTTTAAGTCATGGGGCCGGGAAATTTTCCAAAATTTTCCCCTGGGGCCGGGACATTCTCAAATCCCATAGAGTTATGTCAATTATAGTCGACATCCGGCCCCTCATGGTGTAGACTTTAGTCGACATCCGGCCCCTCATGGATGTAGACTATAGTCTACATCCGCCCTCAATGGGTTAAGGCCTAAGTGCATCAAAGATAGTGCAGCTTTTGCTCTAGAGGTCAGACACAGAAATCAAAGTCACCTAAGGGAGTGGTCATTTTTAACTATAGGAGGGGTTGGTGGATTTAGGTGGGAACCAAAAATGTTTGGGCCCCTCTTGAGTGGGGGGGGGGACCAAAATAATTGCACCCCTTTCGAGCGAAAAGGCCCGTTTATTACTATAGCTCAAAGGGGTCGGCCACGCTCAATTTCAACTTGCTCGACAGGGGAGGACCAAAAAGAATAGTTATTAAAACAGTGATATTCATGGAGTAAATTTGCTTAGTTTTCAGAAAATTTCACAATGTCTTCAATGAGTACGCTATTCCTAATAAATCTTGGCTCCAAGATGACATTCTTTATTTTACCGAGTACTAAAATTGATGGAGGGTTTCGATGGTGTATTTTTTACTCTGGAGGCGAGTAGGCATTCTTATTAACAGCTCTTGCTGTCAACATGATCACTTACAATTAGAGATGATATATAAGCATGTATCCATTGTGGGAGGGGAGCCAAGAACATCATGTCATGTGAGGGGTTGATATGTGAGGGGTATTTTCTCACATGACCTATTACCAGTGTAGGGTTATAATACCAACGTGGAACAGACGGCAAGCACAATGAGAATCTTGGATCATCATTCTATATGAGATAGGATTATGGTGTACATCAATAAGAATTTCCATGCCACTATTTGTTATTTTTGTCTCGTTAATCACCACATTCATTTGTAATAAATCCTTCCCAAATACAATCCACCTTTTATCTTGCATCAGATATATTGCAATTAAGTTGAGGGGGTAATCCACTGCAATGGACCTTGGATTGTCACCCATCTGTACGAAATGACTTGCTTAGGCCATCTGTGAGAGATGAACGTCATCCGTTGATTTGTATGCAGTGGAAAAGGGCCTTAGCACTTTAACAATTAGAGGTTTGCCATAATAGCAATGTTAGCAATAGTGATAGTCATCAGAGAAAAGCCTGATGCTAATCTCTGCATAAATTGGTACAAACCAGAAGCTTCTGCTGTTATATATGATAATGGCCAGCAACAAGCAGAAAGCACCCATGATTGATCTCTTCTGTGGGTGGTCAGGGAAACTTATTACCATATGTCCACAGTCAATGCTGCTTGCAAATGGGGTGCCGCGGGTCCACTTTCCAGCATGGACATGCATAATTTGCTTGACAAGTCTTCACTAACGCCAGGGCTAAACCAGATCTCAGGCCACAAATCTCCCATAATCTGCAGATATCTACCGTCTCATGGGGGAAATGCCGACCTCATAGTATGGTACTCTCTAGGAGGGTAGGCATGATGCACAAAGACAGCACTTTGGAAATGCGTCTTAATGAGAAATTAATACAAAGCGTTGAGACATGAGGCGTTGAATGATGACTACACAGAAAATCTAAATGCCCCGGCCCTTAGTCTGAAGTGGCTATCCCAGGTTAGTCATAGAGACATAGGTCAGGCATGACCAAGTGCTATTCAAAAATGACTGAGGCATAACAAGGTATGACTAATGCCTTATTCAAGAGGACTTAGCCTTAAACGGATTGAAATAGAGAAGACTAAGTACTGACCAACCTGAGCAGATCAACCTAGGTTGGCCATATAGAGAGGCAAAGGAATCATGGGCCCTGGAGGCCTGATCATGACCCTGGATGTGACCTTTGCCCTAATCTATACCTTCTCACACAGACCAAGTCTTATCTAGCTAGACTGTCAATGATACTAGGGTACACTACACCCCTGTCTTTGGAATTGCAATTAACCAAGGCATTATATAGCCTAGAACCCTGGGAAACCCAATTATCTTGTTGATCCAGGTATCAGTGTTGAGAAAGCCTTGTGCTATATAGGATCACTGCATCCCTTGGAAGGAGTGTCAGAGGGCCAGGGTATGTGTGAAGTCCATTTCAATGTAATTCTAACATGGGCCCTGCCACCAGTATTAGACTGCACTGTTGCAGTGACATATAGAGTGGTTTATCACAATCACCAACAGCTACATAAAAAGCTGTTATCCCTTATTACTACTATAGGCTATGTAGATACCAATATGCTAGCCTATTGGAGTCTGGGTATACCATATAGTAGTAGGAAGCATGCAGTTCTCCTATATAAGGCTAATATGATAGGTTGACCACATTTTCTCGACAAACCTATTGATAGGATAACCACTACAGAGAAAGAATATTTTGAGGGCATGGCAGTATTGCATTTTCTGGCTGGTGGAAATGCATAGTAGTATCCCGAATGGCATAGAAATAAGGATTAGTGTGTGAGGTCTTTACTCAATGTTACTTTTATTGTTTTGGGTTGAGGTGAGGCAGAGGTAAAGTAGTGACAGGCTACTACGGATACTCTTTTTGAGTACTCTTTTGGAGTATCCGTAGAATCTACGATGACAGCCTATATCTAATATTGTGTAGTACATTGGCTGTAAATAGTGAGTCAGGAGAGGAGGAGGAATCAGGCAATGTTGCCTGACTATGTAGAATGGTATTTTATTTCAAATACTGCTCTACAGTAACAAATGGCCCCATCGACTTGGGTAGGGTGGAGAGGCTATACACAGCAGGTGTATGCACAGAGAAAAAAGGCAGAGTCAGAAGGGAGTCTCAGTCCGTTCTGCCTCCAGAATGACCCCCTATTTTGACTCTCCTTTTGGAGTTATGTGACTCCCTTAGGTAACCCACTTAGGGAGTCATCTAGCCGCCTAAGGGAGTCACATGGCTCCATAACTCCTTGACTCACCTAGGGGCGCAAAATTACTCCAATAGGAGCGCCAGAATAGGGGACCATTCTGGAGGGAGCCAGGACTCCTTTTTGACTCTGTTTCCTTTCTGTGTGTGGGTATTTCTGGTAAGTTTTCATGTGTGTCATGACTGTCATCATGTTTTGGTTGAGTTTACAGGCAGGTGCATTCATATAGTATTAAAGGCAGTGTAGGAATCTATGCATATCCTTAACCACAAGGGGTTTGTCACCCCAGGTGCATTGAGTAAACTGTTAGCATCTTGTAAGTCTGTTTACATCAACTGAAAATTTGGAAAAGTTGAAATATCTTTGATTGGCTATAAATCATAACAATGCGCTTTGTTCAATAGCCAACTAGTGAGGGTCAAACCAGCTTACTCTTCATAACTATTAATCATGACTATGATGTACAGTTAAATTACAGAATTTTATTGTCCCTTAAAATGATTACAGAAACAGGTGAAATACAGAGTTCCTAAGGTTTACTGGTTCAGTGTCGCCTAACACTATCTTCTAGCCTTTATTGCCGACCTATGCACTCACCTCCCATGCATCCCTGCACTTCCACCCACTTGATTCTGGCCCTTTTGACTCCGTGCCCCTTATGCTGGCCTCTGTTATTGGCCTCATCTGTGACGTCACAAGATTTACGAGTGAGAGTGCGCTCGTCCGGTAGGCGCGACCTCATGGCTCTCGATCCTGACTCCTGTTGCCCTGTAATCACTTCAGGAGCACATATTGAGAGGAACCAGTGTAAAAATAGACTACTAGACAAGGCAATGAAGCAGGTGACTAATGCTATGTCTACAGCAGAAAGAGAGCAGAGAGTGTAACACCAGTGCTGAAGCGGTGGCTTGGTCATTAGATATATGGCATGCGGACCAGTACTAAACACTTAACTCTCTATAGACAGTGCTACCTTCTGAGATTCACCAAGGTTCACTGCTGTTGATACCAGCATTGCATTAATGCAATATGCCAAGCCTTGATGAATCATACTCTTTATATACACCACTGTGTCAGTGCTGCCTACACGTTCATTATGATATAAAAAAAGATTGATGTATTGTAGTTTAATGCAGCACACTGCCATCTGAGGGTTAACTGTGTCCAATATAAAGGTGATTTTACGATGAGGCATAATAGCTAGAATAAATCTAGTTATTCTTCCTGCATATTTATCCTCGACGCCTCCTATTGGCGGGATTAAGAGGCCCCTAGTAATCATGTATATCCCTAATAACTGCAGAAGAGGCTGTTTCTAATTAGTTATTTAAATATCCATGTATACCACAGCTCCAATAAGCGCCTGTCAATAGGCATTGTCAACAGGACACCTCTACCGTTATGTTCGTGTAGTACCGTTCATGTACATTCAGCTCATTCACTTTCTATTCACCTACGGAAGTCAAATGACTCTAATAAGAGGGCCAAAGAAGGATCATTCTGGAGGCAGCCAGGACTCCCTTTGGACTCTGATCCTTTTCTCTGGGTGGGTATTTTTGGTAAGTTATCATATGACTCATGGGTGTTTTGGTTGAGTTGGCTGGCAGATGCATGAATATAGTAGCAAAGAGAGTGTGCAGATTTTTACATAACCTTGACCCGTCTAATGCACTGAGTAGGCCTAGATAGTAAGGATCTTGTAAGTGTCTGTTTTTTAATATAACATCAAATGAAAGTTTGGAAAAGTTGAAACATTTGTGAGTGGCTGTAAATAACAGCAATTGTTTTTGTAAAATAGCTAACCAGTAAGGTTCAAACCAGCTTACTCTTTGTAACTAATATTATCATGATTATGATACAACATAGCACTGAGTTAGGTTACAGATTTTCATTATCCCTTTATGTAATGATTACAGACACAGGTGAAATACAGAGTAACCAAGATTTACTGGCTCAGTATGGGCTAACACTATCTTCTAGCCCTTATTGCCGACCTGTGCCCTCCCATCCCATGCATCCCTGCAGTTCCACCCACTTGATTCTTGCCCTTTAGACCTTGTGCCCCTTGTGATGGCCTCTTTTATCGGCCCCATCACAAGATTTACGAGTGAGAGTTTACCTTGGAGCAGGCGGTGCGCTCGTCCTGTAGGCGTGATCTCATGGCTCTCGATCCTGACTCCTGTTACCCTGCAATCATTGAGCACAAACTGAGAGGAACTGGTGTAAAAATAGACTACTAGACACAGGCAATGAAGCAGGTGACTAATGCTATGTCTACAGCAGAAAGAGAGCAAAGAGTGATAATACCAATGCCTGCGCTGGAGCAGTGCCTTAGATATATGGAATGTGGACCAGTACTAAACACTTAACTCTCTATAGACAGTGTGCTACCAATAAGATTAAGCCAATGCATGCTGCTGATTGTACCGGCATTGCATTGATACAATATGCCAAGGCTTAATACATCATACCAACCCTTTTGTATACACCACCTTGCCAGGGCTTCATACAGGTATCATTATGATACAGCAAAGATGTATTGTTGTTTAAAGCAGCATGCTGCCATGAGCGTAAACTGTGTCCAATATAAAAATGGTATCACAATCAGGGAGAACAGTGCACCCAATGCTGTGATCGCAATGACATAGAGTTACCAGATCTTTTCTGGATATATCCAGAATAGATCTGGTAATTCCTCCTGCATATCTGTCCTAGATACTTCTTGATGTTGGGTTTAAGGACCCACTAGTAATTGTGGATGTCCATTATAATTATTGACATCGTTACTTAGCAGTGGCTACTCCGAGGCTGACGCTACTCAGGTATTCATATATTCATGTATACTGTAGCCCTGATTATCACCTGTCAACAGGCGTTGTCAAGGGAACCCTTCTACCACTAGTAATCACGTTAAGTTTTTCTACTTTCTTCCTTTTGTCTTCTGGATCATTGGGCTTTGCAGTTGGCAACATTCATCCACCATCCAATATGCTGCACTGATTAGAAACATCAGGTGCTACCCTATCTATATTTAGAATTACCAATAAAACTAGTATCAAGGAAAATACTATAATAGTTCACCTGATGGAACCAAACTTGTTTGGTTTTCTGTGAAATCTCTCCAAAGAAGTACTTTATATTTATATATTTAAATGTGGATATCACCCGTGTTTGTGTAGACCTGACATCTGTTACAATACAATGCTAATTAACATTTCTTTCTATTGCAGAGCTACACACAGCAATATTCAACTCAAGTTGTTAAGGTCAGTTATTAAATGATACAATCACATTTCCGGTGTTACTCTGAATGTGTTCCATGTCTGTGCTATCACACGTATGTTCTTCTGTCTTGTTCCATTTGTATTAAATTTATTATTCTATAGAGGGAGATAGAATGTTATGCTGAAATCAATTAGAATATTTCCATACTACTGCTCACAGGGCACGTTGCCGTCAGATGAACACCGTGGTATCGGTATAACAATAAAGCAGGGACGGAGGCTTTTAAGTGGATATTAGAACAAAACGAGCAGTCCTAGTCATTCTCTTTGCTTTTACATATGCACTATTTCCCTTGACATATTGGCTCTAGTCCAATTAATGTAAGTATTATGTTAGGTGTATTCCATGAACGTTTGACAGGCCCCATTATGTACACAGAGGTAATGTTCCCACGCAGTCTAAGGGTAACCCTCCAGACAGTAACAGCAGCATATTGCTGATGATAACTTGCTTTTTTCATCTCGACATTTTAAACTTATGTAAAGTAGGCATTTGGAAAACATAATGAATGCTTATATCTATTGGTTCAAGGCAGCATCTTTAGGATCTGTGTTCCATGCATTTATAATAATTCAGAAATGTTGGTGATTATAGGGGTGTAATCATCTTTTCATTTCACCACAGTTAGTACCAAGTCAAGCCCTAATGGAAGTTGATAAAAACAAACTATCTTTGCTTGCCTCCTCTCTGAGGCAGCCAGGCCATACCCTCAAAGATGAATCTTTAAAAGATGATTTCTACCCTGCAGAGTGTCAGCTGTTAGTGCCATAAACTGTAATGGTTGCTGTTAAGTCGTAAACGCCCCTGTTTATCGAAAACTGGAGAGCGATACTATTGTTAGGGAGAGATCATATTATCCTGACAAAGTCCTGACAGAGATAAGCACTTTAATCCTGGGCCTTTGTGAGATATGAGAAGAAAACACCAGCTGTGTGACATCCTGTTAATATGTTGACAGTGGTCTGGTGATTTCCCAGAATGGCCAGAGGCCGGGTCATAAATCCGCAGACCAGGCTGACCCAGTGGTATAATATCCTGTGGTTTATGTGAGGCTATGTAAAGGTTACCAGCGTGACATTGGGTTAGGCCTAACCTTTATCTGATGAGGTTAACAAATGTATTAAAGCATTTCTGGTGTCACCCATGAAGAAAGGCTTCTTTTGCACATGCTTCCCTTTCTGGCTCCTTTAAAAATCTTCCTTTACGGGTTGGTTCAAGTTATATGTAAGACCCTTTACAATTGAAGTGGAAAGAAATTTATATTGTTACATATTTAACCATTATGAAAACAAATGCAGTATGTTCTGAGATAGCACAACATACTTATATGTAGAGTGAAGTGTGTGATTGGTGTTATTTCTGATGTTGATGACAATATTTAATGTGATTGTGTGTAAAGTAATATTGGAGATGATTCAAATGGACACCCCTATTACATGGGCATAAAGATATCTATGAGAAGCTGACTGAATTAAACCATTGCATACAGGTTCATTGATAAAACCTCGTTTGTTTATTCAGTTAATCCAATTAAAGCAACAAATTGCAAAAAGCTTAACCTTCCCGTCAGCCTTGAAATTCCAGAAGCGAGTGTTGATGAAACAGACAATTGTATCATTTAGTCAGAACGATACAAAAATAAACTGGAACCGGTATTGTAAAATGGTCATGATGCAATCAGAATTTACTCTATTAGGACAACCTATATTCATTAGACATGTAACATACAAGAAGGATAATTTCCATTTCTAATTCTCCTCGTTTAATTTACTGTTTCGGCCAAGTAGTTTCTCCATTGTTTGGCTCTTCATGGCATTTTAATCGACAACCAGAAAAGCTTCCACCAGCTTTCTGACGAATGGCCTCCGTAATTCAACACATGGGCACCCACAGACCAAAAGACCTCAAGAAATTCAAACACCAAAAACATGAATCAATGAACTACTTGCGCAAAATGTGTGTGTTTTTTGCGGATATTAGAAATCGATTCCTGTATTTGCAGGGAAATAATTGTCTGATTGACCATTGGATGAGGAGATGAAATGGGTGATGTGAAACCTACATAGGGGGTATAGCCCCAAGTAATAAGTGGGTTTATCTATAGGGTGGGGATCTATTGATTGATTAATGCTACTAGGCATCCTTCAAGCTAAATCATTGATCTCATAGTATTAGGAAATGTTTGTACAGCATATATGCCACTGTACTTAATATATACTAGAGTAAGAGGATAGGCAGTATAACATGCCTAAGAGATAAATTGAAGCTTTCATATTCAACTGAGTAGGCAATATTTGCCAAGAATGATTCTATTCCGCTCTAAATTCTCATTTCAAACTATCCTTTAACATAAGAGTTCAGAGAATGCGTCAGGCTAAATATTTATGTGATATCTTTACTGTGTGTACTGACAGAAAATATGTGAGAGTCAATGTGCTGAAACTACTCTAGCAATGAATTACATATGTTGCATGGTTACAGTAACCCTTATTTCATTCTATGTGCTGCTGTAGTATAAGAGACTTACAGGACAACCTGCCCCTATTCCCTACTGATGGTTTGCTGATAGTATGTCAAGGTAATGTTCATCAGTGATAATGCATCACAATTAGATGTCTGGGGTTCATGAATGGGATCTGGGTTATCAAAAGGTGGCAGCTGCGCATTTAAATGGACATTGTAAGTTTACAAAAGGTGTTTTGCCTCTCTGAGGCAGTCTCGCTATTAAACTGCTCAGATCCATATCACTGAATGATGGGGAAATATTGAAGGGGTGATTTATACCCTGGAGGTGATGCTCAGCTAGAGTTTCAGTTTTGGGCGGAGGTCCCACAATAAAAAGTGTATCTAGCTTGTAGCTTATATTAAATACGAATAGCTGTACAGATACGAGCAGCTGTACAGGGTAGCTTGGGGCCATCTTGTTCGAAGGCTGATCTATCAGAAAGGGCAAAGGCTAAAACATGATCATGGATCTTTGCAGACCTGGTGGCGTTATATCGACTCTGTACTGGAGGGCATACTGTAGGAACAATGTCCTCCTCACGTATTTTGGTCAGGCTGTGTAACACTTTCAATGATATGATGTTGGTCCAACATGTTTAAAATGCCTGAAATATCAAAATATAATGCCAATTGCAAATGGAATCTTGCTCAGGCAAAACTATGTTAATGTTAGTGTCATGTTGTTTATAATGACAGGCATTTGAGATCCTGAATAAGAGTGCATATAGTTCATATTCATGGACCAGTCAAATTTATATCCATATTCATATCCAGGGGCTGCCTAGCCACACTGGATATGATTATTGGCTTGTGTGGATGTTTTAATGGACAAGATATTTATCAGGGATACATCATCATTATCTGCTGTCGATTCATTCAGAAAAGGAATGAAGGTGATCATACTGTATCACCTGTACTCACTAGTACCGTGTCAAACAATAAATGGAAGTCAGTTCAGATAAAATGCTTATATCCTCTCTTAGGTGGCCTGGCCATGGGCCATGTCAGATCTATATGAATGAATGTGAATGATAACATGATGATTTGTACCATGTAAATATGTTGACAGTGGTCTGGTGATTTCCCAGAATGGCCAGAGGCCGGGTCGTAAATCGGCAGACCAGGTTGACCCAGTGGTGTAATATCCTGTGGATTTATGTGAGGCTCTGTAAAGGTTACCAGCGTGACATTGGGTTAGGCCTAACCTTTATCTGATGAGGTTATCAAAGGTAACAAGGCATTTTATTCTTTGCCAGGGACAGATAGGTTATATTGCACATGGGTTTCCTTGGATGCTCCTTTATAACTCACCCTCAATTTTGTTATGAACCTAAAGCTCGGGCTTTAAGACGGATTTTACTACAGAAAGTGATCTATTGATAGACCTAATCACGTTTTAGGGTGTTCTAATTCATATTTTTCCTCTGTATTGATGGGTGTTGTACAGGAATACTATGTAGGGTACTGAGTGCTGGTTTAGTGGCCAAGAAATCTTTAAATTAGGGGTTGCATCGAAGCTTTTTTTCCCCATAATGTCATAATATTGTTGTACAATACTGATCTTTTTCTGAAATAAGGGGGTCGCCTGAAAGGTGGGGTCGTCTTAAAGGAATGTTTTTACGGTAGTCCAAGGAGAATATTCTGAAAACTATTGAAGGAGTTTCTGAAATTTTATGACTATGGGAATCTGTGTGCTTCGTGCTTACTTTCCCAGCTTACCTTCGCAGCAAATGTAAATAGGATGCCATGCAATACCACCATTTGGAGGCACATTCTTGCTGTGGACCTTCATACAATATTTATAGATAGGTTTGCAGTAAATATGTGTAAATGGTGGCCATCATTGAGTTGTGCACATTCAACCCTGCCAACACTATATGCAACAGAATTAGTGGTTTCAAAACTAATAGTCATCTATCTTTTCCATTGACACAAGAATAGCTATGAGAAACTGACCGAATCAAGTCATTGCATACCGACCCATTAGTAAAATGCTGTATTAATATGGCTAAACAACAAATTACAAAATAACTTGACCCTGGCTTAGACCTTGCCATTTAAGCATGATTGTGGTCACTAACTGGGAAGTAATACGAGGAGCCGCGGTTAACCTTTTCACCATTCAGATGTTATCTAATGGTTAAAAATAACACTTAAATGAACGGTTTGGGCGGATCTATTAAATATAGTATGTCTTATTTTGTCTCGTTACAAAACTATTCATGCCTAAATGCAACAAACAAGCGTATGCTTTTAAGTCCTAAGAATAACATATTCCCTTAATCGGTTTGGTCATTAGTCAGTATCCCAGATCAAAGAAGTATATTAGGATGCAATAACAAGATTAACGTCCTTAGCCTTATGTAGGTCATGCAATCCTGAATGTACTCTGAAGGGAACATTGCCAAGTTGGATTCCTTTATATTGGATATATAAATATGTACGTATGTGTGTGTATATATACACATATATATGTACATACTAAATGTGTAGTAAGTGATTAAAAGGGAGTTTTAATTCGGAAAAAGTTTCTTGGAATAACGGTGTGATTTATTATGTCAGCTGAGTAGAAACTAAATTTCGTCGCCTCAGTATACAAAGGTCGTAAGTGAAAAAATTAGATTTTTTTTTTATTCTTTAATTTTTTTCTTTATCCAATAAATTTTCGACAATTTTTGGAATTTTTCAAAAATGTCCCTTTTCTGGGACATTATAGCTCAGTATACAAAGGTCGTAAGTGAGAAAATGATGTTTTTCTCAGTATACAAAGGTCGTAAGTGATGTGGAAATTGTAGTCCCAATGTATTTGATCATTATAATAACTTATTTTGTGTGTTTTTTCGGACCATTTTATATAATTGCTACTGATAGGTACATTTTGGATATTTTTACAAAAATATGCTAACTTTGAAGTGTATAGGGGTGAATCTAATGGGAAAATGACTAAAATTGATTATTCTAGCCGAAATTTCATTGTTGCTGGGCAACAGCAAGTTGTGTATAATTCTTTTAAGTGATATAAACAACGAAAAATATAAACAATTCATTTAGTGACCATTAGGCTTGGATTAATAAACTATTTGGGCATCTTTTTACAGTTTTGAACTGAGGAAATCACTTACAACCTTTGTATTCTGAATAGATGTACAAAAATATACTTGCAATTCAGTATACAAAGGTCGTAAGTGACCCAATTTTCCTCCCTTTTTCCCTAGTTATTGCCATATTAACTAAGGAATTATGTAGGACATTTTAGTATCATTCATATAATTTGTTTTTAGTTATTGTTGTTTATATATAGGATGATTTCTGGGGCAATACATCATGTATTTCAGAAATTACAGCCCAAAGATCACATTGATTTTTCTTATTTTGCTCATATCTCAAAACATGAATTTTCCACTTACGACCTTTGTATACTGAGGCGACGAATTTTTAGATCTCTAACTGAGACTGGTCTAGGTTATTCTAACATATATACAAGATTTACATTGATCTGCTGGAATCACATGTTTTCCTGAGACCCATTACTTAAAGGTGTGCAATAAAGAAACTTGCCATTTCATTTCCTTCCTTCTTTAATTCTGTGTCATGATTAATTAGTCGTTCTCCCATCATGTGGTTTTCAATGACACCTAAATTGATAACCAGAGCTCAACCACTATTCTGACAAGGTGTCTGATTGATTTTATACCTGAGTACTCACAAATGAAGAGCTGCAATTGTGTGGGAAAATCGAAAACCAGAAATAAGAAGGAACCATCTTATGTTTTCCTTTTTGCGGATATTAGAAAATTGATTCCTACTTTTTGCAAGGAAATATTAGTCTTTGGTTGATGAAATAGGTAGTGTAAAACATGAGAGCACACACCAAGAGCTCCAGGCAATGAGTGGGTTCTTTTCCGGGGGTGATATTTAATTGTTCATTCCCTGGGCATGTAAAATACAGATCTGCTTTGTGAACCTTTGTATTTTAGAAAGTTCGGTATTCCTGAACAAGGTAGTTTGTTTTCTAATATTGTATGTTTCTTTATAAGAGTAATCCGAATGATATCAAGTATTTTTCAATGAACAATACTTATTTTGAAGTCAGTCCCTTCTGTGTACACTATTGCGTTAACCCTTTACCGGCGATATAATGTATGAATGCATGTTGAGATACTCCCTTAGGGTCGGCAAGGTGCACCAGTGCAGCACCAGCAAGTTACTTGCCGGGCTGCTTTGGTGCATCAGAACAATGAATGTCATTTTTTAGTGGCATGCCGTCCTTAAAGGGTTGATGCAGCTATAGAAGACCATCTGCCCGGGTCTGCCCCCATTGATTATGATTAATGGCCTGTCAGAAGGAGTTAACAATATCATATCTATCAGTGCTAAGTCATCATTATCAGCTGTCAGGGCATGCCGGGGATCATATATGGTGGCAGCTGCACTTTTAGTTTCACTTCACTAAAAACCATATTTATAAGTTGCTGGCTGTGGCGGACTTGCATGGAACTTTTTCTAGTCCATATCACTGAATGAAAGTCAAAATTGACGGGATGATTTATACCCTTAAGGTAGTATTCAGATATGGTTTCAGTTGTTGACAAGACTGATAGGTGATAGACTGTCAGTAATGGTTCTTCCGCGGCACTGGACGACTTCGTCCATTTGGTAATGGGTTTACCTTTTGAGGGCCACATAGGGGTTTAACACATGTTGGCCCTAGTTGTTAAGACGCATGAATGCACTAGGCTCTAATCATGCTCTAATCATGCATCATGATACCCCTACAGCATTAACACACTGCCAAGGGGTTGGCACGATATATGAATGCAGCACTGGAAAGATACTCCCTCAGGCTTCAATCATGCGTCATAAGAGTACATAGGCCATCAGAGCAGTATAGAGCCATTGAAGGGTTAAAGGTTGCCTACAGAGTGATATTACTGTTGAAAGAAGAGAGCTTTTTATCATGTGTGGGGCGAAGGCCTGAATGTGATAGGTGTATTAAACCGAGACCTTGATCTCAGACAAAAAAATATGACTAGGACGGTTGTGTGACATCCTATCAGCATGTTGACAGTGGGCTGGTGATTTATCAGAAAGGGCAGAAGCTGGATCATGATTCTGCAGTGAATCTCTGCCCAGTGGTGTAATATCTTACAAATTGTGCTTTCTCTGGAGGCCATAGTGTATGAAATATGCCAAGCCTCAGGGTGTAGTTCGGGTCACACTGTATAGTAGCCCCTGGCTGCGCCTGCAGGTGGGACATTATTCTGAATCTATGTCAGAGCAGGCTGAGTTGAACTTCTACCATATGTTATCATCAAATCTTGCCTGAATTGATTGTAATTAGAAAACGTTATCCTGATAAGACAGACTTATGATTGATATACATGTATCAATGTTTGCTCTGCATGAAGCATATGATTTAAGCAACCTTATGTTATATTTAAAGCTTATTACCGGCTTTCCTTTAACATAGCTTGGAACAACTTTATTCTAACACACGAATTAGGGTTTCTTTAAGTTACTCCAAGCCACTTAAAGAAGGCCATTAATCATCTTGAACTTTGGCGTAAAGTTTCTTAAATCAGATGCTTCATGCATAAATCATCTTGAACTTTGGCGTAAAGTTTCTTAAATTAGATGCTTCATGCAGCATTGTTCTTTGCAGTCTTAATGACAGCTCCAAGCAATGACAAAAAGCCATTCCCATTATTACATTACGTTTAGCACTTGAATGAGGATGCATACAATACGCTTCAACCGTGCCTTACTCTTATTCAGTGGACAGACACTGATATTGCACATGTTCTTTATAAGTTACTTTCTTTGATTGGAGGGTCTCACCTTCACAACAAATTGCCCAAAAGTGACATTTAGAGCCATTCCAAACCAACAAATGATTTTATTTACAGCACTGTTACTCCAACACGGGGGGGGGGGGTATTTAAAGCAAGGTGATGAAATTATCTCCATCACGTACAAAGTCATTGGTAAAAACTTGTGGTTTGTTTGATTCAGTTAATCCAATTAAATCAATGAATCACAAAAACTCGACCTGACCTGGTCCTTGGCCTTCCCATTTTGAGATTGATTGAGGTGCCATCTGGGCAGTGATAAGCCGGCATGCGGTTAATCTTTTCACCAATTAACCATTGATTAAAGGCTAAAAAGATAACATTTTGCCAGAACACTTGGAGAGGTTTTAAGGCAGGACAGTTTAATTTAGCTGGGTTTATTCTGTCCTGTTAGAATGTTTCTTTGGGAAATGTCTCTGACTGAATGGAACAAACAACTACTGGTTGCCTCCATGCAGTCAGTGTTCAAGAAATATTGCAAAGAAACATTAGTAATCATTTAAAGACTGTAAGTGCTTTCATGCTCCTTTGTCGTTGATGTGCTTGCCAAATTCTTAACCTAGAATACAAAATTTGCCATTCAACAAAAAATACACCTGGCGTCTCATGCCTATGCTCTGAGAAATATGAATAGGGGGAGAAATTCTAGTGTATCTATATGTAAATAATATCCTACAGGAATTACCAAATATCAGTTGATGGAAGAATGTAGGGGTATTTGAAGTAATTGATCATTCAATAAGTTGTTACAGTCTCCATGCAACCAGGAGTAGAATGTGATCTATAATGTGAAGTAATTGGATCCCTGAGTAAATTGGTCTGATAGCCCCATGTCTACTTATGAATTTTGCAATCTGATCATCGATATGGTATTGTCCTATAGTAAACGTTTTTGGGGATGGGATAACCAATAAGTGGAGTTATATGTTTTGTTGGTCAATTATCGATGTTACTGCGCCAGATAAACATGTACAGTGATCTAGACCTAGATAAAACTGCCATTGTCTATCTTTGTACACATTGGGTCTGAACATTGTTTCATATTTGAGTTTTGTATGTTTGACTTCCTAATATCCAGAAGGGTCTGAGGAGATACATCCATGTTGTTTCCTTCGAAGAAGGATTTGATAAACTAAAACAAAGAGAGAAATACACCCTGTTCAGAATAGACAAATGGTGACAATCAATGTATAATACAGCATGAGCCCATTGTATTGAGCTAGCTTTAGAGAGTTTGGTTTAGAAAGTTTGTCCCTACCTTTTAAGAAAATAAACCTGTCAATGGTTGGACTTAAATGGCTCTCATCACCATGCCCACATGCCAATAACAAATTATTTTGTGTTCCTTTTTTGGCGGCGAAATGAGAGTATTCTCTTCCCTTGAATATCATTGAAAATGATGTAATGCAGGGACATGCTAGTTATCTCTCTTTATTGTGATCAGAAAAGAGGAGGGAATAATGCCCATGAGCCTCCTCGATGCAGAAATTTATATTCATGATAATGGTCTTTTGGTGTTTTGTTTTACCTCACACTGTGGCCACTACAGGGCCATAAGATTTAGTGCAAATGTTCTATGTTGTTAAACTTAGATAATGTTGACATTACGGGGCCTCGGACCAGTACCTCCCACACCCTCTCTCATTCCCTTTACCCATGAGAGCCCAGAGCTAGTTCCCGGATACTCCCCGGTAATGAATGTGTATCAGTGTCAATTGACTGTAGTCTGTATGTCATCCCCTTTTAGTCATCTGAACCCTTAAGGAGCTGGCTTATTTATGAAGGTATGGTTCTGTATGATTTAAATCCTTAGCAAGTCAGAGATTCCTCAATGGAAATCTCATTCTGTATTCAGACCATGCTGTGAGTGGTGTGGGTGCTGGGGTGCTTAAGGGAAGTGACACTGCCCCCTACACATACTCCTAGTCACACCTAGAGTGCCTAGTGAAGAAGAGGAACTAAAGTAATGCACTGGTGTATAGATCCCGGAAGTCTGGGTGTCATGATCCCCATTAATGATGTAGAAGCTGCCACCTTTACCTCCCTCATCCCCTGAGGCATCGATCCCTGCCCTTTCCCAATACTAAACCCTTGAATGGTGCAATCTCAGGAAACACAACTACGTAGTACAAACGTAAATCTTTGTATCTATATCATCCAAATCTTTTTGGTGTAAATACTAAGTTATTCTATAATTTTCATATGTATTTTGATCTGGAATTTTCCTTGTATTATTCCTGGGAATCATCATGGCTTCTGGGATACCCAAATCCATTAAGTTCATCATTCATGAGGTCACGTGTGACTCTTGTATCAAGGCAAATGGTTCCTGGGTCAAAGTTTGTTATGTCTTTAGCGTTAATACTACAGAGTAGGTATTCAGAATACCTGACATCAAAATACACATATTATTTGTATTAACATCTTTTGATTATTTTGTCCAAACAATATCATTATAGAATAAAGAATACTGATGCAATAGTTGACAAAACTTTTTCTATTTCATTATTGTAATTGATACATTTAGATGAGTAATTACCATGCAGTGTTAAAAGCAAATAGATGCCAAATGTTTAACGTAGAACGTTTAAAAGAGGTTTGGCAGCTAACAGATAAAAATCTACGTTGTAATTGTGTAGTGTGTCTACTGGGATAGCTGACCTGTTTTGTAGATAAACCCACTAGTTAGAAGGACTTTCTACTACTCTGAGGTAAAGGCTTCCTTATGTCGGGACACGTACCCACGAGGGACCCTTTTACTTCCCTCTGTGCTTCAACAAGTAAGGGCTTCTTCCCCTTACACATGACTTCAACCACCATTATACAAACACAAAGGACATACTTACTCCAGTCTTAGGACAGACCCATCTTGTGTACTGCAGGCATTTGTTAGCCTTAGAGTGTTGATTGAAAGTGCTGGGTCACACAAAGTGGTCTCACCTGAAAGAGGGAATCGTGAGAAAGAGTGTAGACAACAGTTAACAGCATGCCCGGGGGCATTAATCATTAACCCTGCTGCCAGATGAATCCACTCAGACCGGGGAGAAAACGTTTGTGTGCTCTCATCTGCTTATCCATCCATCCCTTGGCCAGAGTACTATTGAAAATTGCTTTGTAAATACAGGCATAGATTTGCTGATATCCACAAGAGCAAGAAGTAAATAATCTCATGATGTATTGACATTTCCTAAAGATTTCTATCTGGTTCAGGTTTTTGGTCTCGAATTTCTTTCACATCCTTTGCTTTTCCTTGGGATGTTTCAGGTATAAAATGAGACAAGCACCTGTGCATGTATTGGCTAGGTGTTCCCATCCAAAGAAGAGCCGAGGAAAACCATTTGACTTAAAAAAAATGGCTAATTAATAAAAACACTAAATGGGAGGGTTTTTAGAAGAACAGGTCCTTGTATGCCCTTAACTTTACCCTTTGTAATGCAACTACTTAACTATACCAAAGCTTTAGTTTTTGTACTAAATAGTCAGGATTAGAAAAGTTATTTATGACATTGTACATGGCTCAAATCACCCTTCAATTAATTATGACAGAAACAGAGTGGTGAGTTATCAGTATTGCGAGACAGTTACATCCTGTGATAAGCGTTTCTACAATAGGTTAGGGACTAAAGCACTGCCCTTGTTACTTCTCACCCACACCTTACAGACACACTGTCCTTTTAATCATTGTTGGCAATCCTCGATAGTTAGATATACAGGATGAGACTCTCACATTTGCCATTCAGGAAAACAGTGTGATTAATTGCTTGTGGTAAAAACCTCAAGAACGGATCCTTTTCTAAATCCTGATACTGTGAGGAAAACTATGAGACAAAGATAGGATTATGACCATTAGATAAAGATGCAATCCCACAGCATCCGCCTGTGCTTTCTCAAGCAACGTATTACAAAATCTCTACTCGGCCTGGCCAATAATTGTGGCCACCAGCTAGGAAGTGATAAGCAGGTCCAGGCCATGCTTAATCAAATCTAAGGGGATTCACGAAGAACTGATATTTAGGGTTTCATATATTTGTGGTGGATTGTGACCTCATAGTCTTGGATATGTGGTGTTACATATAGTGGCCTCTATAGTTGCATGCCTACTTCACATATATGAATCTGACTATGACATGGCACCACCAGTTATAACTTCATAGAATGCTGTAGTGACAAGGTATGTCAGACATGATTGGACCAGATTTCCATCTACTGATGGGGAGCTGAGTAATTGAAATGTTATTGAACCGACGGTAAGCATCAAAGACAAAGACCTCATCAATTGATGTCACTGATACAACCACGAGTAGATCCCGTGAAGGAAATTTGCAGATTTGAGCGCATGGTGAATTGTTTAATATCTACCATAATTGTCATGGGGGATTAACAGATGCGATACAAGTAGATTAAAATAAAATATAACAACATAAATATAACCACAAGTAAGGCTATTAACAGGACAAGAAGGTTATTAGGATAAGAGTATAATTCTAGGAGTGTTGGCATAGAATGATATGTAGACCATCTTGTCATATTTATCCTATTTGGAATAAATCTGAGCAAATGATCTTTTTGAACTTGCAAGTAATATTTAATGGTAATATTTTACCACATTAAAACCTAGACAATTGGATCACTAGTAACACTTTACAGCCAGATGTTCTTTGTCAAATGGGTCAAAAAGTGGCCTTGGCATCATGTCAATTTACCAGCCGGGGACCTTGTCATTGTGCCTCACTTTTCTGCCAATTAAAACCACAATTCTAACATACTAAAGGTAATGTGTCAATTGTGTCACTCATTACTGAACCTCCTTTGCGGGATAGTTACTATTATTCAACTCTTATCTGTCTGTCTAAACTGGCCTGCCAGGCCCAGCGGCTCGCTCATCTGAATCTCAATGAAGTTGATCCAATTCAGCGGCAGGCCTCTGGCCCCCACCTGCCCCCCTCCCACTATCCCTCGGGAGCCAATTGGGTATGTATGGCATAAACTCCCCACTTATGTTGTTTTGGCTATTTCTGGCCCTTTTCAGGCTTATACCCCTACAGAATAACCAGTTTTGCACCAATTTATTAACATTTTTGGTATATGTGAAAAAACATCCTAATAATTCAGGAAATCTCTATTTTTTGTGTATTGGCCCAATATTTTCCGTTTTCTGGCCCTCCAAAGGCCCAAAAAACCCTAAAAACCTCAAAAACGCTAAAAATGACATGTTTTACATGCCTCCCATGTGTACTGAGGCAGTAACAGCTTATTCCTAATATCATTTTCTATTAGGTCTATGGTATAGTCAATTGATTCACGAGGATTTCACTAGATATGTTCCGTATTTTTTTCTCCACAGTCATTTAAGTGTGTTTTGTGAGCAAAATATTCAAATGTCATTTTAGGTTGATACCTCTTTAAAGTAAATAAAGAAGATCCACACAGTCTCTATTGTATCCCAGATTGTGAGGCAACTCTTGTGTCTTCTGCTGGAAAAAAGGAATTTTGAAAAATATCCAATAATCTTGCCTCCAGGAGCATATGTCTATTGGGATACATATTTTCCGTCACGGAGTCACCCGGAATATTCGTCACGGAGTCACCAGCCACCCTGATGAAAATTTAAACCTTCATAAAATTGTTAATACCCAATATATTTAAGTTATCTCTGGTTTCCCTGTGTCCTACCCACTCCCTCTAATGTTCTAATGCAAAAATCCACCATTTTTATGCTCATTTATACAAGAAATAATTTCCGTCA
This sequence comes from Harmothoe impar, assembly GCA_947462335.1. Taxonomy (NCBI): domain Eukaryota; kingdom Metazoa; phylum Annelida; class Polychaeta; order Phyllodocida; family Polynoidae; genus Harmothoe; species Harmothoe impar. Next base: position 24,694,559 of record OX381715.1, on the reverse strand, counting down.
CGGAGTCACCCGGGTGACTCCGTGACGTAAAATAGGTTAATAGGGGTACTTTAGGCCTTTACTGTGCAAATTTGGTCTAACCAGATATCACGATGCTTCATATTTCTTAAAGTACACATGATCAGGACACTATAGAGTGAATTTAACCAATAATGGGACCATTTTGAGGAAACTAGGGTAAAGTTGAGAGTATGTAGTTGAAATGTTCATATTTCTGATAAATGTTCAAAATTCATCGGGCTGTATCTCAAAAACTATTACTCAGAGGATATCCATTCTTGGTATGCTTCAAGATATATGTTGGCCCAGCTTGTAAACAAAATTATTAGTTGCTGTGATGTATTTAAAACATAATGTTCATGATCATGGATTTTTGGTCACGGAGTCACCTGAGAAAAGGACAATTAACTTCACGAGGCGATAAAAGCTGAACCGCTAGGGTTAGAAATGTATCAAAAAGTGTTCCAAGGAGCCAGGATATATACCTTTCAATATACTAAACTTGTTTAAACATATTAAGAACTTTCTGATTAGTCCTTCCTCTATCCTAAAACAACATAAGTCAGGAGTTTGAACCGTATACAGACTGCTACGCATGTTGACAATTTTGTTCATCTATAGTGACTTGGAAAGTGTGGTTTATTCTATAGGCTACATCATAATCCTTTAATTTGAAAAGACAGGATTTAGCACGTGTTATTTGTCATTAAACTTGCTTGGCGCACTAAATTCTATATCACTATTGCAGGATAGAAGATGATCATTTAATGCCGCTCATTCTGCATAGGAAACAAACGAAATTAATGTACTTTGAAACATCATCCCTATGGGATTTTATATAAATCACTAAAAGATGTATTGTGTGTTCCAAGTTGATATGAGTTGAGTTTGAAACAATTTCATTCAATGAAAACTAGATGGAATCAAACGGTAGATTCATGACCCAGCATCCTCCGTCTTCTCAGAGAGAAACACGCCACAGTCAACATCTGATGAGATGTCCCACAAGCGTCTTTCTCATCTTCATTTCCAATCCCACTTTTCTCATCTCATGTCAATATCCCATATCTATATACTTGAGTCCTCCATGCGTCACAGTGAAAGGTAAAAGGTCCATCAACAGTAATATCATACTCCAGGGACCTTTAAAGTATTTATTGATGGACAGGGGCTTTCAGCACTGCGGTGGAGCCATTAATGGCACTGACAGCTGAAACGCTAAAGCGCTAGATGAATATTACCTCCAGGGTAGAATTCACACTGGTAGTATTCACCTTTACTAGGATGTATAATGCACACTGAAAGGTCATCCCTATAATACACTAGTCACACCGAATGGGAGCATGTGGTAATCTAAGGCTCTTGTAAAGGTCTAATTATTGCTGCCCATCAAGCAAGGACTGGCACTCTGAACCTTTATGGGAGCAATTGGGGATTAATGCAGCAGATTGCGGTAAAAAGTGCCCATCGCACATTCAGGAGGTTATCGTGTCTGATTGGTCCAGAGGAGAGGGCTATTCAGAAACCTCTACCTATCTCAAACCCCACCTTAAGGACGACCCCTTCTTAAAGAGCCCCTAGTTTGAGAAATAAAATGGGTCTGTGTAAAAAGGTTATGGTATATTGGAAATATCCAAGATGACCCCTATATGTTTTTAGATTTATTGTATCCCAAGGCTACTACCATGCTTCACTCCCTACCACCTTTCCCTGCAAAATTTTGTTGATAATGAAAAAAAAAGATAGAAAAGATTATTGAAATACTTTAAAACATCATACATTTGTATCGATAGTAATGGAAACCACTTTCCTAAGGGGAAGCTGCAGAGATGATTAGGTTCGTTCCATATGTCAATCATGTTACCGCTTGGCACTGAGCATCTTGTCAAAGACTCATAATCGTGACAGAAGGGGAACTGATGCCAACCTACTGACACTGTAACCGCAATTTCCCAGTGCTGCAAAGATCTCATATGAATGAGACCTTAATATCAGGAACTTTCTATACATCTTATCTACAGAAGCAAACTCCTGAGCACAGCATTCCCAATATGGCATTCATTGAGGAATCTAACAGGGAGCAAGGATAGAGAAGAATGTCATGAGCCGCTGTCAACCTAATCATACTTTAAACCCTGAAATAACCGTATAATGCTAATTGCACTCACGGCTACCACTCTCTGAATGGTGGCTGTTATCTCTATTCCCCATCCTACCTGGGGTATTCATAATGTATTACCACTCACAAACCATCCACGTTGATATATCATTCTTGCATACAATCACATTCACAGAGTAAGGGAGGGGGAGTAAGAACCTGGTGTTAGTTGTGCTGATGATACTTAGTGAAATAAGTATGTGTCATTTGAATGACCAAATAATACTTTGCCCCTATCCCCTATGTCTATGGAGGGGATTTCTTCCTGCAACTCTTACTAAAGGAAAACTTAATATAGTAGAAGTAATGCTCCTTTCTTTGTCCATTATAATCATCTTTGCTTAGAATTATAAAATTCTCTACCGTGCTTCTAGCCGAACCTTTTTTTACTTTAGAGTACTTTCAGGTGCTAATTGAGTGAGTATTCTATTCCGCATTAGCAAGATGACCTGTGTAGAGCGCCATGTTTATTGGTACCAGTGTATATCCTCTAACCTCCATGCATTTATATTCTTATATATCAAATTTGCATCATGAATCTTCCATGCTAACCACTACTCTATGAGGGACAGGTGACATAAGGAATGCCCAGCTACAACCCACTCACAATACTCACACTCTGTTTGTACCCTAGTCTCAGACATGAGATTTCACTGAGCTGGTTGCTGGTGACGGGGGATACAATTGGTACCAGAGGAACACATGGTGACCCACCAGTATCTCTCTAGTGCCTAATAAGGCATAATCAAGTTGATACTGGTATGAAAGGCATATCATTGATCCCCATAGAATGACCATGAGGGAGGGTGGTAAACCTGATAAACAAGGCCAACAGACTGAGTAGCAGAGATGGTATGTGGTAGGGTAGTACACATGATATTCAGATCCGGCTGGCCAATACAAGCGTTTCCGGTCTTATTATGTAAGGTAGGCTGGTGAGATATGACTTGAATATACTTAACATATGTAAATATGTATGTATATACTTATGTGTCTGTGGACATGTGTGTATGGTTATTTGTTTGGTAGAAGTATGGGGATGATATCTAATATTGCCAATGTGAAATTAAGTTTGACACGGTTATGATGGGCAAGAAGAGGTACATGACTTGAAATAGCTTTGTTTACCTTTCTGTACTATTAAAATACCCTAGGATAATACAGCGGGGCATAATTTAGAAGGATTTGATTGAGCATGTGTCCAGATTTCTGTACTTTCCAAATAATTATATAGAATTGGATCATCAAACTTTAGAAGAAACAGCCAATTATCTTGGCTTCAGGTTTAGTCAGACTAAGAAGAAAATTGAATGATATGGGCTAAACCATAGGTTACTGAGCATTGAATTTGCAATGACTATTTTATTGCCCTTGGTATGGATGGACATCCTGTAATATTCTAAGCAAAAGAAAGGAGAAACCAGAGCGAATGAAAAGGAGATTGAGATAAAGAGACAAAGACAAATCAAGAGAGAGAGGGACAGGAATGGTATGGAGATGGAGACTGACATACTGATCACGACAGGCAGACAGGTGAGACATAAACAGCATGAATTTAAGTTAGGATGGAAAGCCTACAACCAGATGACATTAATCATGTTCAATTATTAAGATCCAATGAAACCGCTGATGCAAATGCATTACACTTAACAGACAATATTGAGCACTGTGGGGGTGGCAGATTCTGCCTCCCATGGCCCTTTCTCACTCCCTTGCCCATGAGAGCCAAGAGCTAGTTCCTGGACACTCCCTATTTGTATCAGTGTGAATAGACTGTGGTCTCTATGTCATTGCCATTCTGTCATGGGAACCTTCCATACCTTATGAATCTATTGACCTGTATAATTTAAACCCTTAGAGAGTTAGACCTTTCTCGATGAGAAGCTTCTTCTGCATTTTTAGACCCTGGTGTGAGTTTGATGCTGGGATGGTTAAGGGAAGTGACACAGCTGCCTACACATGCTCCTGGTCCACACCTAGTGCACCTAGTGGCGCAGTAGAGGAACTAAAGTAATGCACTGGTGTATAGATCCCGGAAGTCTGGGTGTCATGATCCCCATTAATGATGTAGAAGCTGCCACCTTTACCTACATCCTCCCCTGAGGCACCGATCCCATCCCTGCCCAATACTGATGGTTGCATAGTGCCATGAGGCCTGAATGCAACCTGAGTCTAGGCCTATTTGCTTCATTCAATCATCATGCTGACCCGTTCCGGAATGTACCAGTCCATAGGGTCAGCATGATGTTTAAATGCAGCACTACTAGCATGTAATCTGCATGTAGCTGCATTCACGTTTTATGACATTGATTTTTTTAATGCAGCTACTCACACTGCAGCCCTTACATAGTGTAGCTGTTGGCTATTCTAAGATAGACATCTGCTATGAAAAACTCCAGATTCGAAAATAGGTTGTTCAGAAATTACACTTTATTCATTCTGACATACGGCTCGTAATCATACAGACGGATAGCAATAATCAAATAGGCTTCTGAACACCAGTGGTCATATGAACATACAGGAGGTATACGCTCACGGTCTAGTACATAATTCCCGAGTTCCAAGGCTCTCTTCCATCTTGGTTAACTCCACTTGGATCAGACTCCCCCAGAGGGAGTTCTGTACCCGGAGTTGTACACCAGTGCGTCTATCTCCTCTAGTTCCCCCAGAGGGTGGAACAGAGAAAGACGCAGGGTGACCAAGGTGGAAGCAGCGACAGGACTAGGCCTAAAAGTTACAACAGAGTTCGGGGAAGCTCTGTTGTGGAGCAGCCAAGCTGGCCGAAGTGCGCAGCAAGACTGGGTCCTCGATTAGCAGAACCCCAGGTCTTATGTACTGGTCGTTATGTAATTCTCTCCATTACTCGTAAACACTTGAGTTCCCGAGGAACTCCGGGTAACCACGCGCCGGTGCATCTGAGCCGACACCGTACCCGAGATATGTCGGGTGACACGTGGCGGTCACGGCTCAATGCACATAACCAGGCCGCGCTCCACCATTCCTCAGGTGGGCTTATATAACCTTATACTCGGCAGTAGACAGGAGTGCGGCCTGGATACACGACAACACATATACCAAATATAACTCCAACTGGTTCCATAGAAATAGTACAGCGGCGACCCACTACACTACCCCCCTTCAGACAATATCATAGCGTCCAAATAGCAGCACAAAGTGCAGTATTATTATACTACCTTGATACAATGACAAATTTTATCTCCAAACAACCCAAAAAAACAAATATATTGTCTCCAAACACATACATAGTGGAGGCAAGCGTAACTCTTTCTATCAGAAACACTAATATATTTCTTGGGTATCATAGATATGTATTCATCCTTTTTGATATTAACGTCAATCATATCAACCATCAGGATCCAGTTACACAATAATCGAGTATCATCCTTCAATAACAGTCATGATTTATGGGACTAAGAGGATAAACTCCACACAGCCAGTCAAGCCCTATAAAACAAACTTGACTATATATCATAAAAAAATATATAAAACCTTTAAGACATATTTATCGCATACTAACCATGTCTCATCGAAAACGATTTGTTACAACAGGTATCGTATACATACAGATCAAATATGAGCACTTCTCCTTAAAAGTTACCAATTTTTTTAGTACAAGACATATTGGAAACAAAAAGGTGGCAAGTGTCGACTTTATAGTAAACCTTGACCCAACCCGTCTATTTGAATAGACTCACTCGCTTTACGTGCCAGAGTAAGGTTTGAAAGATCAATATTTTTGGAATAAATGAACATATAGCGTAGATCCGGTAAATGCAGTTTTCAATCCAATCAAGGTCTCCAAAACCTTATGCACCATGGTCACCCAGGTGTCCTTTTTGGCGTACTCTACACAATAACACAAGTGACACTCTCCATATAGGAATACTGAAAGCAATCAGATCAAGTGTCATGGCAACAGATCTCAACGTTTCAGGGAGAATTAGTCTCCACACTTAGTTCAAAGATCAAAAATGCAGCAAGCTGAAAAATAGAATGATCCGGCTCCTCACTCGATACCTTCCTTCTGAAAGTAATCAACGGGAGCCTACGGATCTCCATAACAACTTACGCAATTTCCACTCCTAGTACCTGAATAAATTTTACGTTTCTCAGGTTCATTGATATGTTATTACCACAGATCTACACATAGTACGAATGCAGTCAAGCAACCTTTCAGTAGGTATCATCAGGATCCAGTCCCTCATACCTTTACTTATTGGACGGTTAATTCAGAGTATCACAATCGGCATACAATAATCATACCTATAGCACATGTCATCAAATCAAACAGAACCCGTTTTACAAATACTGTCTTATGGCAAAATAGAACACTCTTTGGTGATGGTTTTAACAGTTTCTTATATGACGACAACTGCAAACCTAGATCATATCAAAGTCTTTTCATAAATAGGTGATAATGATCCTCTGTTCTTGTCATCTCAGTCTTTCATAAATATATACGTACATATTGTGACCCATAGTCTATGGTATAAAGCATCATACGGTCCGTGGTGTATTAATAACCCCACTACTGCAAAAGTTCAATCTTGATGACGACACATGGTAGAGGTTCCATATATGCTGCAACTGGGAATGTTTTTATGACTCGCCACTCAGCAAAAGTTCTTCATTTCTGGACACTGGAGACATGCATTCACTAGATCGATTGTCACTCATCTCAATGGATATGTCCATCCCAGACCCTAGCTGCAAAGCATCAGGGTTAGGAAAATGCACTCGAGTACCCATAGGTACACTCGCCATGGATACAGGAATGTCCAGGGTAGATGGACGATGGTTCCCAGACATAGAACCAGTCGTCACAGGTAGGTCCATTGGAGGATCCACCATCATGGATTGTTCAAGTTCGTCTTCAGGAGCCATAAGCGCCTCAGCATCACGGATAGACAGACGTAGGTCAGCCTCTGCAATTGCATCGTTCAGCTCCATCAGTATCTGAACCGCCTCTCTAGTCTCACTTTCCGTTATCTGGCAAGGTGACTGACAAGAGGTGGTGTCGAGTATTGGTGTTGAGACAGGAGTCGAGTTATATGACTCTGCCTGCAGTTCATTCACCACCATCCTCGCTAGAGTGGACACCCCGGCTGGAGTATCCATAGTCTCAAAGGAAGACACGGTTGTGTCCACCCCCATTGTAGCATACTGCATCGTCTTAGCATCAGACGACACAGAAGTAGACGTCACAGCAACAGATGTCACCGAGACAGGTGACACAGGAACAGACGTCACAGCCACGGACGTCTTAGGAACAGACATCACAGCCACGGACGTCTTAGGAACAGACGTCACAGCCACGGACGTCTTAGGAACAGACGTCACAGGAACCAACTCCGATGACCCACAGGCCATGGAGGTGGCAGCCACGTAACTGCAGTCGGCCAGGTGCGTCTCGTCTTCTGTAGATGGAGGTGGAGGACTCCTAGGGGTATTACTAGCCCTGGAGTCAGCTCTCAACCTTTGCGCGTATGCATCACCGTCAAATCCTAAGGGAAGAGGGGCAGAACCCCGTTCAACCCTGTACACACTCTCGTCGTACCAACTTGACAATGGTATCTCATAGCAGTCCTCGAAAAACTCAGCCAACTCTTCATAGAAGTCATCGTTCTGCTGAGCTTCCTTTCTATAGCTAGAAAATTCTTCTGTTAGACCACCAATTTCGTGTTCTAACTTCCGAATAATTTTGATTTTTAGACTAATTTCAGTCCTGGCAGCAGTTAGCTTATGTTCAGCAGAACTGACCATATCCTTACTGCGATCCAACTTGACTTTGAGATCATCAATTAAAAATTGACTTTCCATACGAGATTTTTCAATATTCAATCTCAAATTATCTACTATTCTGCTTGAGGTTGCTACCATGTCATCTCGTTGTCCCAACTGTCTTTTGAGGGCTTCATTCTCCTCAGTCATTTTGGACATTTTAGATAGGAGTTCTGCTTTAGCAGTCTCCACTTTCTCTAATTCGGCCAAACGACTTTCCTTTACCAATTGCTCAGCTTGAGCCCTAGCTCCTTGCAGAGCTAGTTGACAAGCGAGATCCAGTGTGTCAAATGAACTTTTAAGTCCAGTGACATACTGTTCTTTCAGAAGATTCCTGATACTTATATTCTCAGGGTGATCAATATCACCAGTCAGCTTAGGCAGAGGGACCGACTCCAAAGAGATATCTTCCTCACCCACTCCAGATGATGGAGAGTTTAGTGAGAGACCCCCCATACAGGTAGATGGTGATGGAACGGAGGATAGTCTACGACCAATCTCCTGTTCCTTCCTCATCTCTATTTTACTCGATTGAACCCTGCCTGCGGGTGGGGCAAATTTTTGGTCCACCCAATCATCTCCCTCAGATTGGAAATCAATCGTTCTATAGGTCATTTTAGATTTGGAATCCTCTTTCCCACTTACTGACTCTATCTTCCCTGTTACATACCCTTGACTATCAGTAGAAGTATTTTCTGTCTTTAATATCTTCCTTGACACTCCCGGGTTCCCTCTAGCTTCAGAGATTGTGGTAGGAGGTATTACCTCCTCTCCCACAAATACACAGTCATCCTCCTCCTCTACAGGAGAAGCCAACAGGTCATTTACCATTTTCTCCTCTATGGCTAGCCTTGGGCTAACAGCAACCCTCGGTAATGATCCGCCAGAGCCCTCCTTGTTGGATTCAGTAGTGTTCCTACTAAACCCACAGGAAGACCCTGGAGCACGTCTTTTGGTTGGGGTCGATCGGCCGTCAGGTGATGAGTCTAACCCAGCAGAAGCTGAGGACTCCTCTGAACCTGTGGTCCGCATCTCTCCTAAGGTAACCGAGACAGGAGTGTACACTCCATGGTCCACAGTTTTACCTTCAGACAGCATTTTACCTTTAGGAGGAGTGGCCAACTCCATTTTACTACGATAATCAGAGGCTTTCTCTGGAAAGTCCTGAATGTAGTATGGCCACGCCTTTCGATTCAACCACAACCTTCTCGGGTTATGGTTGAACATCAAGGTGTATGCCAACCCCTGTGGTACCCTCACACACTTTTCTCTGTCCGTGAGGCCTAAGGCCTCCGGACTATTCTCGAGAATATCTAGATTGGACATGGCAGTTTCAGCCTTCATATGGTGTACATCCACTAAATGCCTTATCATACAGCCCTTTCTAGATGTGCTGAAAGGTTCACCATCTTTCATACATTTAACTGAGCGATTAGACTTGGCCCGGCACTGCCACATCATTTTGGAGTGCGCGTGGAACTCCACTAGATGTCGTGCGAACTGGTACAGGTCCAAATACTCAGCTATTGGATTTCTATCCATACACTCATTGAATGGGCATTGCCCCGAACCTATTCTCCAACCTCTACCAGGTTTATAAGTAGGCATACCTGGCGGAACAAATGTCATCCAGGCCCATTTCAACCGATCTCTATCCTCGTTGGAGAGGTCGGCAGCCCTGTATGTCCCCATACTTTGCTTTATAACCTCATCCCAGAACTTGTACGCTTGATGTGCCCCCGAACTGGTATGCTCTAACCAGAACTCCATATCCCTCTCTGTATCTTCGTAGGATGGTAGCCTAGCTCGGCTCCCTATCTCCCCAGTAACCTCTCCTACATAGGGTCTGGACTTAGAATTATCGGAAGGAGATCTGAATAGTTTAGTACATTTCTTCTCGTTGAACTTGTCCAACTCTTGGATGTATGCCCCCCTGCATATCCTACTCCCGGGAATCACTGCATCCGGCTTAAATTTCTCGAATTTAGCTGCTAAATGCATTACTGCCATGTTTGGAATACGTTCCGGAGTTGACTGTGTAGGGGCATTCCAATCGGGTACCAAGTTACCATGCACCGGATGTAAACCATCCGCACGGTCATACGACATAGCACCCCACGGAGCGCCCACTGGAACGTCACTGACCGAGTGCACCGGTATCCCGGGCATATTCGGGTCAGTCCGGGTCACTCCCGAAGTAGGTGGTGACGCAATATTCCCAACCTGGAACAAGGGAAATCCCCCGGCCTCGAGTCCTTTCAACCCCGGCCCTGACACGAACCCCCTAGCCTGCGCCACTGATAAACCCATATCTACCAGTTTCCTTACATGTTCTCCCCGAGCTAGGAGATACTGTGTGGTTTTAACCTTTTCAGTTCTCCTTATCTCCGAGATATTACTGTGATTTTGGCGTTTCACACCCCTATTCTTCATCTTAGCCGGTGGTTGATACACAAATTTAGGTAAATCTGCATCCCGAAATCGTTTTGGAAGGTCATACTCGACCGGAGCTGTTGACTCCAGGTCTCCCAAAGCTAACAATTCTCTCTGTTCCTGCGACAGAGGGGTAACCTCCGTCGAGTGACTCCTTCTATGGGAGTCTCCCGACGGATAGTTATCCGCCATGATAACTACACAGAGGGCGGCCCAGAGGAGCCCACTCTAAAAATGAGCTTAAATGAGTAGTAGAATCAGGAAAATTGTTACAAAAGTGTCCTCCTGTACTACCTCACTTTAGTGTCTCCTCTCTCCCTCACATGTAGATGTTCTAACCGGTGTTTTACATACGCGGAGAGAGGTGCCTTCGCATCCACCCTCTCCAACGGTATGTGCAGGACTGACGCTTTCCGCGCCAAACCAGCATGCGTGCGCATCCAAGCGCAAAGGTTCACGGGTACCGGATAGCCCTTCCCGAAGAAGTTATCCGGTATTATCCGAAGAAAACCGGGTGGCGGAGTAAACTGCGTAGTAGTTGCAATCTTCGCCGGGTTCTCTCGGATTGTATTTTACACATCATTTCAAGTAATAGCAATTCTTTAGTTCGTCACGGCTGTATTATTTGTAGCTTATGAACTTTTAGAACGCTGTTTAAACAAACATTATAAAAAAATACGTGTCAAAGTAAATTTCTTTGGTTGTCCGAACAAATTTGGAATACGTATGAGTCCCATTCTCATGTTGTTGTAACGAGTTCTACACCCGTACTTTCTACATAATATTTCTTACTAGGATCCTCATATCTATCCTTAGAAAAATTACTGACTAGGTTTGATTGGATTTTAATCCGAAACCATCACGACAAGTACTAAATGGGAAACCAACTCACAGACCATAGCATGTAAACATTCAAAACTAACTTTAGTAAAGCAGAACGTTGGGTACCCCAATGCCATCTACTGGTCAATTTCACCATTATTCCCGTCACAAAGACTAAAGAATAAAATCCGGTATTTCTCGTTGTGTTTTTGACAATTAGCACCAGTTACGCAACTTTCCGGGGTTTACCGGGTAAGTCCTTGGAGACCCGAACTATTTCGGGTAACCACAACAAACAAACCCAGCCCCGCCGCTCTTACGTAACAGCACCTCGACCCGCTATACGAGCACTTCTACGTATGGGTCCTTGGGGTTTCTTCTTCTCAATTACTGTAGGAACCTCCCTAGTTCCCTTTTCAGTAACCAACTTCTTCTTTTTCTTCCTACCATCGACTTTTCTAGCTGGCGTTGCTTTTCTAGTCTTCTTTGTAGGCGGGGGTGCCGTAACCTGTGTTTTACGCACCCACCTGGGTTGGGGCATTGGCACTTCTACCAAAGGCTCATTCTCATCGCCGGGCCGGCGACCTAGCCAAGGCTTCAGGCGATCCACATGGCCTGCAACTATCTTACCTTTCACATTCTTCAACAACACAGTAACATCCGATATTACTTTTGTCACCTCAAATGGCCCATCCCAACCCTTCGAGATTTTTCCATGTACAGGTGGCTTCAATCTCACCACCTTCTGTCCAACTACATACTTCCTCTCTCTCAAGCCTGTATCATACCCTACTTTCTGATGGATGGCCGCTTTCTTCAAATGGCCTCTCACCAATGCATAGCCTTCCCGCAATTCTCTACGCAGAGATTCCGCAAATGCCACACGGCATGGGACATCCTTTCTCCGCAGTACACTGCCAAAGACCAAATCTGCAGGCATTATGATCTCAGATCCAAATACCAAGCTGTTAGGAGTGCAGCCAGTTGAAGCATGCACCGTACCGTTGTATGCATGAGCCACATACTGGGAAAACGTGTCCCAGTCATCCTGATTAGAATTAACCAGTGTGGTCAGCCCTTGAATCAACGTGCGGTTGAATCTCTCAACCATCCCATCCGACTGCGGTCGGTACGGATTAGTGCGTGTCTTAACTATGGCCAATTCTTCCAGCATCCCCTGAAAGAGACGCGATTCAAACTCCCTACCCTGGTCTGAATGTAACATGAGAGGTGCGCCAAATGTTAGTACCCACTCCTCAACCAAAGCTTGTGCGCAACTTAATGCTGTGTGATCCTTCATTGGGATCACCTTCACGTACTTTGTATAGTAGTCTTGTACCACCATCATGCACACGTTGGAGTTTGGAGTTGTCTGGAAGCCAGTGATTATATCAATGGCTATCCTCGCAAATCTGACTCCGAACAGTTCCTGTCTGAGAGATGTTTTACCTTTCCCAGGGCCCGGCTTCACCAGGCAACACGTCGGGCATTCACTCAACCAACGTATTACGTCCTTAGACATCCCAGGCCAGTAATATCTCCTCGCTAGTTTGTCCAAAGTCCGTTTCCTGCCAAAATGAGCGGAAGTCTGATGACCATGGAAAAACTCGAATACTTCCCATCTCAGAGAAGCTGGCAAGACTATCTGTAGCCTTCTTCTGGCTTTGCCTTCAAGAGTTTTCCATCTACACAATATGCCGTCTCGCACTACCAACTGCGACCATTGGCCCACCAAGTTCCTTACTTCCACACATTCTAATGACAGAGCAGGTCTGACGGGACGAGCAGCTCTCTCCAGGATCAGATTCCGTATCATATTGATACCATCGTCCTCCTGCTGAGCTTCAAGTATGGACTCCGCCGACCAAAACACCAAGTTCTCTTCCCAGGCCGGATCAAAATTCATTATTGGCGCCACCAACGCGTTATGTATGCCACAGTCTTCACAGTCCATTCTTGCACATCTTCGGATTGGTCTCCTAGACAAACAATCCGCATTCACGTGCTTTACTCCGCTCCGATGCTGAATCTGGGTATTCTCTATCCCTAATTCAGACAACGCGGAGATCCATCTGCCCATCATCCCATCTGCCTCCTTGAAATTAAGGAGCCATCTCAAGGATGAATGGTCCGTTCGTAGAATAAAATTCCCACCATACAAATAATGGCGGAATTTCTTTGTGTATACTACTATGGCCAACAACTCTCTCTTGGTGGTACAATAATTGCGTTGAGTTTTACTCAAGCTGTTGCTAGCAAATGCCAAGGGCACTTCCCTACCCTCCTGCACTTGGGATAAGACAGCGCCTATGCTATCGTTGCTAGCGTCGGTGTCCAGGATGAACTGATCACCCTCAGTAGGATAGCTCAGCACAGGAGTTACCGTGAATAACTCCTTCAGCTTCTGAAAAGCCTGTCCAGCTAATTCCGTCCAAATAAACGGAGGTAGCTTCGACATTCCCTTCCTTTTTCCTACTACCAGCGCCTGTAATGGAGCCGACACCTCAGCAAATCCGGGAATGAAATCGCGGTAGTATGAGCAAAAACCCAAAAATGACCTCACTTCTTTCTGGTCTTTTGGCGTTGCCCAATTAGCTACAGCCTCTAATTTCCCTGGATCCGCCGAAATACCTGTGCCACTGACTATTCGGCCCAGATATTCCACTGCTCCTATTTCCACTGCTCTCTTTACTGCTAACTCTACTTCTGGTGAGTCAGCTCTTCCTACCACGTCAGCATATGTTACGTCCCCAAAGGTCGTCCCTTTTTCCAGGTACACATCCTGAAAAGTCATATTACTGACTGGTACTACTGTTCGTCTTGAACTCTGCACTAAGGCACTGGTGGAAACCAACCCCAGCTTACTCAAATGCTGCTGATTCGGTTCCACCACCCCCATGCGGTCAAATTCCATTTCCCGGCAGTATACAACTACATTGCACACATGGCGGGGAGGAATTCGTACTGTCTGAGAGACAGACGAGACGCCTGAAATCCGGCGGAGTACACACTGGACCTTCATCTCTTGTGGATACCGAAGAGTGAGTTCCCCTGTCACACTATCCAATACCGCTCCATACAGAGAACAAAAATCTACTCCCAAGATTCCCTCATCCGTCAATTCAGCTACAGTTGTTGAAACAACAAATGAATGTTGATTCACCCAAAAGGGTATCACCTGTCTGCCATGTGTCCGCATATGAGACCCATCAGCACTTCTGACCGACCCAGACCCCACAGGGTTAGTCGACAGACCTGCGAGCTTCTTGAAGAAATGGTGACCCATCATGGAGTGACTAGCTCCAGTATCGATCAGAAATTCCCCCGAGCAGCCCTGAATCTGCACAGGCAAGTACCATCTCTTCCCTTGTAAAGGAGAAGGTTGCAAGGCAAATCTCTGGATTCCAGCTTCACCGCCCAAGTCATATCCCCTCGAGTTGAGAAACTTAACTATAGGATCATCGGGTTTGAGTCGCGAAGCACAAAACCTTTCTACTTCTTCCGCCAACTCAATTCTGCGGACAGTGTCCAGATGAGCTAAATCTTCAACACCTTTCTCGTCCGTTCCCTGGGGCCCATCTCCACCTGGCGGATCAGACTCAGGTGCGGCTAACCCCAGCGGTTCCCATGAAATGGAATCTTTTGATTCTCCCCTGATAGTACCTTTGACAATCACAGGTGGGGTTGTTATCTTGTCATCGACAACAACCCCTGTTAGTTTTCCGTCGGTGGTGGGCTTTGGTCAGAAGAGGGTCCGTCTTTTTGTTTCTCGACCGATGATACATTCTTAGTATCCTTGGACCAACATGTCCTTGCAAAGTGACCCTTCTTCCCACAATTATAGCATTTCGTGTCTTTGTTGGGTTTCCCCTTACCGCGACCACGAGTTGCGACCTTTTCAGCCTTCTCAGCCTTACTACGCTCCTCCATGACTTTTCCGATCATGGTCTTCAATGCACCCTCCTCTGGCGCTTGAGCGTCTGATCCTGGAACCTTTCGTCTTACATAAAAAGAACGACGTCCTTTCCATTTAGGATCTATTGCTGCCACCTCTTGCACTCCCTCTGTAGTCAGTTCAACCTCTTCTACGGGCATCTCTATTACTGCTACAGGGGCTGCCTCTACAGTTTTCAACAGCTTCCTCTTTCTCAGAGCATCTTCCGTAAGCTCGAAGATATCTGCTAGGGACATAGTGGTCTTCCACTGTGAAGCAATCTCGCTCGACAATCTTTCGTCTTTAAGTCCATCTATATACAGGCTGGACAACTTCCTTACCAGCCATGGATCACTTGGACTCATAGATGCAAATGCTTCTGCTGCTAGCACTCTGAGAGCCATTCCAAACTGTCTGTGCCCTTCACCGGGCTTCTGAACTCTTGCCTCCAGCTCAGATGCGGGATCCGCACCGGATGTGGAACCTAAAGCCCATGAAGCTGTTTCCACTAATCCCTTGTACGTTCTTCCCCCGCTTAATTCAAAGCTTGTTAGGGCGGGATCACCAGGACCATCCCGCAGACACCATGACAAAGCTGCAAGGCACTCATCGCCTTCCCAACCATTATGTCTCATATCTGCTGAAAATCGTGTGAACCATTTTCTCCATGGAACCGAGCCATCATACTGCTTCATCTTGATCGCCTGCTTCCTCACAGGTGTCATCCCCGTTCTCAACGGTATATCAGCCTGACTCAAAGCATAGTCCACTGCCTTAAAGTTCCCCACGTCATTCGGTACCGCATCAATCCCCAATCTTCTAATTGCTGGATTGCTCTGGAACACTGCCTCATCTTCCATTGACATATTTCCCCTATGTTGATAGGGTGTCCCACTCTGATTAGTACCTCCGGTCCTTGGTGTATACATGCTTCCTGGAGTTACATGACTGCCAGGTAATGGGGGAGGTGGTATATTGAACATAGGCCTCGCGTTCCCATAACAGTTATCCGGTCCCACATTGCCCCGTCCCCCGTAGGAGGTGTTAGGCCCGGCCAGATTCCCTTGACCTGGCGGCCGAGCATTCATGTATGCCCCACCGGGCAAACCTGGTCTACCTACCGTAGACACATTTACCGGAACTGTAGGAACTTGCCTTGTCCCTGGAGCTGGAGTAGAATGAGCACCTGGAGCTGGAGCAGTGTTAACTGGTCCCACAGGAGGCTTATTCCCGGTAGCCTGGGCCACCGGAACGTCTCCTTTCACTCCCTTAGTGTCATTCTCCACACTCACTGATTCTGTTTCTTCAAGAAAGCAATCCAACTTCTCCTGAAACAGTTTTTCAACTCTACCACACAGTTCTAACATGAACTCCTCATTCTTATCAAACTTACTGCCATGCATCGATGAGTGTCCACTCACACTGGATAACATATCTGCTGTATGTATCACCATGGAACTATCTAGATCCTCAGTGACAGGTGGTTTCACTACCTCCTCCACTGTATTGACTATAACTACTGAGGGCTCGTCGGCAGTCACAAAGGTCTCATCTCTAGACACCTCTTGCGCCTTTCCCACCGGGTCCCCAATTTTCTTCGTCCCTTTTGGTTCTAGCTTATTCATCATGTGATTTTCAGCTTGTTGAGCTAGCGCCTCTAACTCTCCCAGCTTACTATCCTGTTTCTTCAACAACTCATCATACTGCGCTACTTGTAACTGTCTTGCTAGAATCTCGGAACTAATTTCTTTATTCCGCACCACTAGCTTTTCTGTTTCAGACTTCAGTCTGACTTCAGTACCCTCAAGTAGACCCACATTGACAGAAATCTGTTCCAGATGTTTGATCTGAGCTGCATGTTCCCCAATGTTTCCTGACCTTTTTGCCAAAAAACTCTTTTCAAAAGCTTCCCTTTCCTCCTTCAGCTTCCTGAGGGATTCTTCCTCTAGCCTTATCCCCTCCTTCATATGCTCATGCTCGTTTCTCAATCGGAGCGTCCTTATGTCCTCCAGGCTCAATCTTCCCCTGGGCTCATAAGGCGGAACCTCTAGACCACGTATTGTCAATGTAAAAGGATCCGGGAACAGCTTATCTCCCCTGGAGATTACCTCAGCTGTCTCTTCCCCTTCCCCAGGAGTTTCCTCTAGGTCGTCCCTTTTGACAACCTCAACTCCTTCCTGACTAACTGGGACTACCACTCTAGTCCCTCCCACTGCTTCTACAGTGGGTACTGGTCTACGTTCCCATCTCACTGGTACATCTACTGTACCCTCCAGACTAGGTATACTAGAGTCACTATCTTCCCCAGCATCTTCCATGGTCACCTGTCCAAGCGTCACATCCTCCCGTGAGGTGTCCCCTGCCTGGACAGGTCCCTCCATAACCCTATCTGGCTCTAGAGCTGGACGTTTTGCTGGAGGATCCCCTTGTGAATCCTCAGATCTCACCTCGTGGGCCTCCTCCTCTCCTCCATGTTCAATTTCCCTACTCTGATTGAAAGTATGTACCTTCTGCCTAGCATTAAACCTCACCCTAGATCGTAATCTAGGACGCATCCCCTCCCCTTGGTTAGTAACCAACGGGGGAGGTACCTCCGTATCTGACATATCTTCACCACACAAAAAGCAACCTGTAATAGCTATCCTTGAAACCTACCAATTCTGGTTCAAACATATAAGAGCTTACCTCTCAATTTCAGAAAGAAGAGTAAAAAAATAAATGTAAATCAATACTTACCCAAAGTGGTCACGGCACCAGTGTAGCTGTTGGCTATTCTAAGATAGACATCTGCTATGAAAAACTCCAGATTCGAAAATAGGTTGTTCAGAAATTACACTTTATTCATTCTGACATACGGCTCGTAATCATACAGACGGATAGCAATAATCAAATAGGCTTCTGAACACCAGTGGTCATATGAACATACAGGAGGTATACGCTCACGGTCTAGTACATAATTCCCGAGTTCCAAGGCTCTCTTCCATCTTGGTTAACTCCACTTGGATCAGACTCCCCCAGAGGGAGTTCTGTACCCGGAGTTGTACACCAGTGCGTCTATCTCCTCTAGTTCCCCCAGAGGGTGGAACAGAGAAAGACGCAGGGTGACCAAGGTGGAAGCAGCGACAGGACTAGGCCTAAAAGGTACAACAGAGTTCGGGGAAGCTCTGTTGTGGAGCAGCCAAGCTGGCCGAAGTGCGCAGCAAGACTGGGTCCTTGATTAGCAGAACCCCAGGTCTTATGTACTGGTCGTTATGTAATTCTCTCCATTACTCGTAAACACTTGAGTTCCCGAGGAACTCCGGGTAACCACGCGCCGGTGCATCCGAGCCGACACCGTACCCGAGATATGTCGGGTGACACGTGGCGGTCACGGCTCAATGCACATAACCAGGCCGCGCTCCACCATTCCTCAGGTGGGCTTATATAACCTTATACTCGGCAGTAGACAGGAGTGCGGCCTGGATACACGACAACACATATACCAAATATAACTCCAACTGGTTCCATAGAAATAGTACAGCGGCGACCCACTACAATAGGTACATAATTTTTATCCTTGAAAATTAACTTCATTGACTGAAGTAGAAAACAAGAAAATTAATACAGATTCCATGAGACTCTTTCAAATGTGATCCCTTCTGTGAAGTGGGTCAACTGTGAGAATGTGTCTACCACAAAAGAAAAATACCTGTTCTGTAGATAAACCCACTATAGTTAGCGGGATCTTCTACTGCTCTGAGGTAAAGCCTTCCTTATTTCAGGACAGGTATCCACAGGAGACCCTTGTAATGGCAAATAGTTTACTTGCATGTTTTACCACCTATCTTATATTATCTGCTCACTTTGTAAATACAGGCATCAATTTTCTTATATCTACATCAGAAAAAATTAGAAATTATGAAAAAGAATATGATGACTTTTGACATTTTCTGAACATTTCTCCCTGGTGTTTTTCGTATCTAATTTCTTTCACATACTGTGCTTTTCCCTATGTGGTTCCAGGTATAAAATGAAACAAGCACCTGCAGTCCAATGCATTGATATCCCAGGGAAAACCATTTCACTAAAAATACACTAATTAATCAAATCACTAAATGGGGAGGCATGCTAAATAATGGTTCTTGGAAGAACAGGTCCTTGTTATGTATTTATTTTCCCATATTTAATACTTCTTAACTGTTTAACTATGTCAAAACTTTCTAGAGGGAGTCAAATGTTCAGGATGTTATTCATGACATGAGGTGAGGGTCTAATCTCATAATAATTATCACTGGCACCACTAGGATCCTTCAGTGGCCAAAACAGTATGGCTAGATCCTCCTCTGTCAATGACTTGATAATTAACTTGATCAATGCCACATGAGATTAAAGCCTAATTCCATTCAAATTATTTGCAAATATTTATGTCAATGTTTTGTTCATAATTATTATTGTTTATCTAATTGATAATGACAGTTCTAATGGGTTGTGAGATATAAACAATGCAAGGCAGTTTGCATCCTGCTATAATCATGTTTACGGTAGGTTAGGGACTAAAACACTGCCCATGTTTGCATTCCACCCACTCCTGGCGCTTACTACCACAATATCCTTTTAAAGATTGGTTAGGATCTAATTTGGGGTAGAGTTTTATTGATCAGTTACTCAATGTGTTGTATGTTCATAATGCACATATGATTGTGCATGTACAATTTTATATCAATCTGATACATGTAAAAGCATAGAATGTAGAGAAAACCTTGACCAACATAGGTAACGGGACAAAACTTCATTACAAAAACAGTGCCTCTGGCATATATTTTAGGCATTCATAATTCTCAAAAAGGATATAAAATGTCACACACATATTTGTCCCTGGTGGATTTTCAAGTCATGTGATCCTTTGACCTATAACACTGAATTTTCATTGGCTGTCTGGTAGAATGCAGGTCAGATTCTTTCAGATTCCAGTCTCAAAGTAGGTAACCATTTCACTCAACAAATTGAATTGTCTTGGGGATTTTGCTGAAAACAAAAATCCTTAATTGAACATTTATAAATAATGTCCAGTACCATGTTTATCATGGTGGAGTGTGGGGTATGGGTGATGTTCAGTGACACAAGCCAGGTTTCAGTGTAAGGTTCAAAAAGGGTGAGATTTGAGTATTTCAATTTTTAACTTCATCAGGTGGACTGTAAGGGTGTTACTTGTTGATTGAAATTCAAAAAACTTATTATAAGCTGCCCTACTTTGAATTTCAATGTGTGACCTTTGATTTATTTATAAATCAGAAACTTTTCAGGACTTAGTCGGTTCATGATTGACACACCAGGGGGCTCACTTGAGAGTGGACCTACCTGTCAAAAGAGGATAGCTTTTGGTTAAACTAGGTATCAATCTTGTGATTGACTTTTCCCTTACTATTGTATTTTACTGGGAGATGTTGTATTTAATTAGCTCGCGATAATTAGCTCGCGACCCATCTGTTTAAAAAAATATCATTCTTTGATAATGATGTGAAAGATGTACTGCTCAAAAGCCAAAGAAAACATTTTGGCAGGATCTTAAGTGTCTCCACTGGAATGGTGCAGACACACAAATAAATTTACTTCATAAACATTTTCAGCAGACGCATGCGTATTTAAAAAGAAGTCAAACAATGTTATACAGTTGCATGGATATATCCGTGTGACAACCATATATATGGTGCTACCAATTATTACTTCATGGACCGCTGGAGTGACAAGGATTTCCAAATTTCCAGATTTTCAGATTTTCAGATTTCCAGGTTTACATCCGCTGATAGGGAACTGAATAATTAAATGTCATTGAACCAAAGACGAACAATTAAGACCAAGGTCGTATTAATTACCATCATTCATACAACCAAGAGGAGACCCTATATTGGAATTTTAGAGATTTGATCACTGTTTGATATCTACCTAACTTATGACCTGGTATAATAAATGCAATACAGGTAGATTGAATGAAGGAATAAGTTCCAGGAAAGTTATGGTAGAATAATTATGTCATCATAATATATCTTAGTTAGAATCAATCTTATGCTGAGCAAATACTTTTTTGCTATTGCAAGTGATATATCAAAGTAATCTTAAATACCACATTTGAACAGTTGAACCTAATCAATTAAATCGCTATATTTTGATGATGGATGTCCCTTGTCAAATGGGTTAAAAAGTGGCTTTGCCACCTTATCAGTTTTGGACCTTGTCTCCTTGTCTCTATTTCTTGATAATTACAACTGTACTTCTAACATACTAAAGGTAATTGTGTTAGTTGCAGTACATTCATTACTACGCCTCCTTTAAAGGTTGACCACAATTATTCAACTCTTATCAGTCTGACTAAAGTGGCCTGCCAGTCTAAATGACTCGCTCAACTGAATCTGAACGAAGCTGATCCACTTAAGGCACAAGCCTCTTGCTTCCATGCCCCTCACACTATCTCTTGGGAGTCAATTGGGTGTTCATGTGCAGGCTGTTTGTATGGGCAGTATAATGCAGTTTATTTTAAGGCTACAACATAATTATTACATCTTGGAAAGAACTCTTCTGCATATAAAGTAAACCAAACCTTATGGTATATTACATGTGTTTGTATTTTTATCTTCAGGGCTATCATTGAGATTCAATGGATGAAAAATCATATAAAGTTATTTGATGTTTAGTAAGAAAGATTTTTGTGGAGAAAACTTGTTAACAAGATGCTGTTATCCCTAACAAAAACTCCTGAAATAAAATCATCAAAGTGTTTTGGCAAAATATAATCTTTTGGTCATTAATTTGTGGTTGATTGGTGAAAATATCAATGCAAAGCTACTCATAGCTGCCCAGCTGGTGACCGCAATTAATCCAGAGGCATAAATAAGGTCACAAAAAGGCAGGGAAGTGTCAATCTTTTGTGATTCTTTGCTTTAATTGGATTAAATGAATAAAACAAACTACAGACTTTTACCTAGAATACCAAAGGAAATGTGGTGTGTTTGAGGTTATTGAATGGAGTAGGAATTTCATTTGGCAAACCATTCTTGACACAGATGAGAGAAATAAATTTACAGATGATCTCAGTTTAACCATAACTGATATCAATACAGGACAGATATGTCAAAGTCAATAAGGGCCGTGTGTAAGGGGTGATACCAGGTAACTTGACTGTGCACGAATAGTTAATCTAGTGTCACCCTAGGAACCTTTACAAAGAATCATATACACCACAGGATATAATAAGGCCCTAATTGTGGAGTTATGATCAAGCAACCTCAGTCTCCTCAGAAATCACCGAGACACAGTCAACGGTCTAATGAGATGTCACACAAGCATCCTTCTTATCTTCCTTTTCTCATCTCACATCAATACCGAGATTTTATACATATCACTTTAAGGCTTCCATACTTCACAATGAAAGGCAAAAGGCACATCTCTTCTGCAGAAGCAAACCCCAAAGTATGGTTTTCCAATGACGTATTCATTAGGGGATCTGACAGGGGACAAGACTAGAGGAGAACTGACATCAGCCATTGTCAACCTAATCATACCTTAAACCCTGAATCACCATTATACTGCTAATTGCACTTGCGATTATCGTTGTCTGAATGGTGGCTGTTATCTCCATTCACCACCCTATCTGGAGCTTTTATAATGCATTGCCACTCCCAATCCATCCATCTGGTTATTACTCTGTCCAGCAAGCAAGCTCTGTTAAAGTTGTCACAATCGCTTTCATAGAAGAAGATGGGTAAGGTGGAGAGTAAGAACCATGTGTTATTAGTGCTAATAATACTTAGTGAAATAACTTATGTTTCATATGAAAGACCAAATGGTACTCTGCCCCTATCCCCTATGTCTATGGAGGGATCTCTTCCTGGAACTCTTAATAAAGACAATCTAATGTAGTAGAAGTATTGTTCCTTTCCTTGTCCATTATCAGAGGTTTTTTTGCAGTATTATAATCATCTTTTTCTAAAATGATAAAATTTCCTACAGTGCTTCTAGCAAAACCCTTGCTCCTTTCAGAGTACCTTAATGCTCATTGATTGAGTGTGTTATAAGCCCCAATAGACTGATATGACAAGCATAAAAATGGATCCCCATAGCAGGACAATGAGGGATGGTGGAATATCCTACAGAGTGAGTAGTAGAGAATTGTGGTAGGGTGTTACTGCCTGTACTACATAACATTCAGATCCGGCATAACAGAAGTATGGGGATGATGTTCCAAGAATATTGCCATGGAAATTTAGGTTTGTGCCTGTTATGAGGCACTGATCCAGACTTCCGGGATCTACAAACCAGTGCATTACTTTACAGAGGGATGGTATAGAGATGGAGACTGACATAATTATCGAGACAAGCAGACCGATGAGACATAGCAAAGCCCAGCAAGGTTTAAAATTGTTATGGAAAGCCTACAATTGTGTTCAATTGTCAAGATCGAATTACATGATACAAATGCATGCTGTTAAACTTAGCTTCCCCATGAGAGCCAAGAGCTAATTCCCAGACACTCACTACTTATTAATATGTATCAGTGTGAATAGATTGTGGTTGCACTGTCATCGTCCTTCTGCCACTTGAATCCGTACGAACCTTTCATACCTTATGAATCTATTGCCCTGTATAATTAAAACCTTAGAGGGCCAGTCCTTTCTCAAAAAGGAACTTGTTCTGTATTCAGGCCATGGTGTGGGTGGGATACCAGGATGGTTGAGGAAAATGACACTGCTGCCTACACATGCTCCTGGTTCACATCTAGTGCCCCTAGTAGCGCAGTAGAGGAACTAAAGTACTGCACTGGCGTATAGATCCCGGAAGTCATGATCCCCATTAATGCTGTATAACCTGCCATCTTTAACTTCATCTTCCCCTGAGGCACCAATCCCATACCTACCCAATACTAATGGCCACATATGTGTCATGTCTTTTGTCTACATGAGGCCTGAATGCCATCTGAGTTTACTTCCCTCATTCAATCATCATGCTGACCCATTCAGGAATGTACCAATCCATAGGGTCAGCATGATGCTAAATTACAGCACTACTAGCATGTAACCTTCCAAGCTGCATTCAGGTTTTATGACAACATAGTGTATAATGCATCTAAACATACTGCAGCCCTCACACAGGTACATCTTTTTTTTATGTGAAAAATAACTGTATTGACTGAAGTACAGTGTAAGAAATACAAATTCCAAATGCAACCCTGTCTGTGAAGTGGGTTGACTGTGAGAATGTGTTAACAGCAAAAAATTACCTGTTTCATAGATAAACTCACTGGTTGGGGGATCTTCAACTACTCTGAGGTAAAGCCTTCCTTATTTCAGGACAGGTATCCACAGGAGACCCTTGTAATGGCCAATTACTTCCGCCTGCTGTGTTAGCAAGTACCTCCTCCTCTCAGCCATGTCTTTCCAGTTCCCTTATACAGACACAAAGCACATACTTAGGCCAGTTTTAGGACAGCCTGATGTTGGGTACTGCAGGCCTTTATCAGGCCCATAGTCTTGATTAAAGGTGCTTTGATGCTGGGTCTCCTCTGACACAGGGAGCCATGAGAAAAAACGTGGACAACAGTCAACAGGATGCCCCAGAGCATTAATCATTAACCCCGCAGCAAAATGAACCCACTCAGAACCAGGAGGAATGGTTTGTGTGCTCTTAGTTGGCTGCCATGTTTTACCAACTATCTTATCTGTTCACCCCTCCATCCATCAGCAATGCAATTGAAAATCAGAAGGAAGTAAAAAAGAATCTGATGACTTGACATTTTCTAAAGATTTCTTCCTGGTTAAACTTTTTTCACATACTGTGCTTTTTTTCGATGCTGTTCCAGGTATGAAACTAAACAAGCACCTGGGGAAATATTGGATGGGCAGTCCCATGCATTAAGATGTCATAGAAAACCATTTGACTAAAAAAGCACTAATTAATCAAAACGCTAAACTGGGAGGCATGGTAAATGATGATTCTTAGAAGAACAGGTCCTTGCTATCTGTTCATTTTCCCCTTTTTAATAATAACTTTAAACTGTTATTATTTTCGATTTTCTAGAGAGAGTTAAATATTCAGCATGTCATTCATGACATCACGTATGGGTCTAATCCCACAATAATAACACAGACACAATTAGGATCCTTGGTAAAAAAACAATATGGCTAGATACTCTTTTGTCAATTTGATCAGTGCCAAATGTTCCAAGAGATTCCCAAGAGATTAAAGCCTAATTCCAATACAAATTGTTGGCAAACATGTCAATGTTTTGTTTGTATTGTTTATCTCATTGACGATAGCAGTTCTAATGAGTCGTGAGCTATAAACAATACTAGGCAGTTACATCCTGCTATAAGCATTTTTACAGTAGCTTAGGGACTAAAATACTGCCCATGTTCGTATTCCACCCACTCCCAGGACTTGCTACCATAGTGTCCTCTCAGATTGGTAAGGATTTAATTTGGGGTTTACTTTTATTTCAGTTACACAATGTGTTGTATTCATAATGTGAATGTGTATAATTATGTACAATTTTGAATCCATCTGTCACATATAAAAACATAAAAGATAGAGAAAAGCATGGTCAAAAAGATATGGGGACCTGACTCTATTACTAAAACAGGTCCTCTGACCTATAGTTTAGGTATTCATATTTCAAAAGGACTTAACATACATGTAACAAAAATGTATGAACACAAGTACATTGTATAGCTGTAAAATGAATAGTGGCTCGAGTTAGCTCCTAGCCCAGCTGTAAAATGTACCATGCCTTGACAGTGAGTAAAATATTTGACCTATAACAGGATGAAGCTCTTTCAGTTTCCCATTCATTAAATATGGTTACAATTAGTTACTGGTGAACATCCTCATGAACAGCTCCTTTCCAACTCCTGATACTGCAGGGAAATCTATTGAACAGTGGAATCTTGGTACCAAGTAACCATTGTTTAAAAGCCAAAGACAACTTCCTGACAGGATGGAGTGAGAAGTCTCATTCTAGGATGTAAAACTAATAAAACTGTGTCTTCATGCGAATGGACAAACACATTAACTTAATAAGTATTTCCAGCAGACACATGCATAGACAGTACTCCTGTAGAAGTACACTCAAAAAGAAAATTGCGTCAGGCTGCAGTATATCTCCATGAAGAAGACAGTGTCTATCATGTTCTCACACTTATAGCTGTGCTGTGTCAGCGTGTAGTCTATTGTATAAGCTTGACATTCTGACCAGGATAACTTCCACCGAAAATGAAAATACTTACATATATGTGTATGTATGTCTAGACAAATCTGATTTGAGGACAATTTAGAAAAGAAAGTAAAATTCGAGAATTCCTACATCTGTAATCCTGAGTAATACCTGCTTTTAGCAGAATCTGCCTGACACTTAAACTTCCTTAAATTGTCAAAAGTTTTAGATTTTTAGATCAACCTGTTTGACTATGGTGAATTTATATTTAGAGCAACAGGGATGACAATTTAAATGATGGTGAAGATCCAAGGTTTCATCTAGAAATCATGCATTGTAACCAGTTGCTTGTCATTGCATTAATACAGGCTTTAAATGCCCTTTACCTTTGGATATGTGGTGTTACATAGTTTTGAGTTAGATGCTGGCCTATCTGTGTGAAAACAATATGGCACCACCAATTATAACCTTATGGACTGGTGTAGTGATAAGACCTGTCAGATAAGATTAAACAAGATTTCCATTGACTGATGGGTAGCTGAATAATCGAAATTTCATTGAAGACAAACAACAAAGACCAAGCTCTTATTAGTTACCATCATTCATGCACCCACAAGTAGACCCTATCATAGGATTTTAGATATTTGATCACCGTTTAACATCCTCTTAACATATAATAGGGTATAGATAGATGCAATAGATGTAGATCAGGTAAAAATACCTTAATTTGACGTACTTGTTTTGCCTCTATTATCTAAAATTATTCTAGGAAAGTTGTAGTAGACTAATAGGTCCACTATGTTATCCCACATATCTGAGTTTGAATCAATTTAAAGGTTATGGTGAGCGAACGCTCTTTTGCAATTGCAATTGACATATAAAAGTATTGTTTTACCACATTAGAACCTATTTAGTTTAATCACTACATTTTGTTGCTGGATGTCCTTTATTAAATGGATGAAAAGTGGCTCTACCACTTTGTCCATTGACCAGTCTGGGACCTTGTCTCTTTATTTCTTCTTGTTGATAATTACAACCATACTTCTAACATACTGAAGGTAATGTGTTAGTTACAGGACACTCATTACTACGCCTCCTTAGGAGGTTGACCACTATTACTCAACTCCTATCAGTCTGACTAAAGTGACCTGCCAGTCTCAATGGCTCCCTCCTCTGAATCTCAATGAAGCTTATCCACAGGGCTTTTGTTGCAATGCCCTTCACACTATCTCTGCGGAGCCAATTTGGTATTTATGCAGACCCTAACACCTGTTGTCACTTTTATTTCTCATGTGTTATGGGCAAGTTTATTCTAAAGGCTATTATCATAATCATTTTAACTTGGAAAGACAATAATTTAAACACTTGACACTTGTAAATAATGTTGGTTCTATACTGCAAGTAGCTAGATGATAATTTAAAGCCAACCTTTCTGCATACTAAAAATAAATCATGCTTTATGGAATGCTATTTCACTTCGAGGCTATTAAGATTCAATAGATGAAAAAATCCTGTACAGTTATTTGTCCTTTTAGTAAGAAATATTTTGGTGGAGAAAACATGTCAACAAGATGATATATAATTCCAAATAAAATGAAATCCTGAAATAAAATCCTCAGAAGTGTTTTGGCAAAATGTAATCTTTCAGTAATTAATTTGTGGTTAATTGGTGAACATATCAATCCAGAGCTACTTATAGCTGCCCAGCTGGTGACCGCAATCAACCCAGAGGCAAAAGTAAGGTCACAAAAAGTCAAGGAAATGACAATTCTTTATGATTCTTGGTTTTAATTGGATTAAATGAATGAAACAAACTACACACTTTTACCTAGGAGATGAGATGAAAAAAGGAAGGTGGTGTGTTTCAGACTGTTGAATAGAGAAATGTTATTTGGTGAACAATTCATTACATAGATGAGAGTAAGAAATTCACAGATGGATCCCAATCTGACAACTACTGACATTAGTACAGGACACACATGTCAAAGTCAATAAGTGCCGTGTGCAAGAGGTGATACCAGGTGAATTGACTGTGCACAAAAAGTGCCATCCCATGCGTTCACAGAGAGGCATCTATAAAGATTGTTTGGAAAAGCCCCATCATATAATGCCATTGCCCACTTTGAAGGCCAGATTTCAGGCTTAATCTAGTGTCACCTGGGTAACCTTTACAAAGACTCATATAAACCACACAATATTAAAAGATTCTGATTGTGGAATTATGACCAAGACACCTCCGTCTCCTCAGAAATCACAGAGCCACAGTCAAGGGTCTAATGAGATGTCACATAAGCATCCTTCTCATCTTCCTTTTCAATGTCACCCTTCTCATCTTACGTCAATACCCCAAATCTATAATTATGTTTATCACTATAAGGCCTCCATACTTCACAGTAAAAGGCAAAAGGCCCATCTCTTTTGCAGAGGCAGAACCCCAAATATTATGGCTTTCCAATGAGGTATTCATTATGAGATCTGACAGGGGACAAAGGATAGAGGAGAATTGACATAAGCCATTATCAACCTCATCATACCGTAAACCCTGAATCACCCTTATACTGCTTACAGTTACTGCTGTCTGAGCGGTGGCTGTTATCTCCGTTCACCAGCTTATCTGGAGCCTTAATAATACATTGCCACTCACAATTCATCCACATGGATATCACTCTGTTCAGCAAGAACTGTTAGGGATGTAACAATCACTTTGGCAGAAGATGGGAAAGGAAGAGTTAGAACCTGATATTATTTGTGCTATCCTTAGCGAAATAATTATGTTTCATTTGAAAGACCAAATGATACTCTGGCCCTCATCCCCTATATAAATTTATGAAGAGGATCTCTTCAGTAACAGAGGAATACCTAAAATGTTCATAGTAGATAGCAACTCGAAATGTGTTCCAGGTTAAATTGTGAACAGAAGTATAAATACTTGATAATAATTACAAAACAACTACAGGTTTCCTGAAGATCCAGCATATTGTTCTTCTTTATCTGGTATTCACTTAATGTTTATTGACACATTTCACAGTATTTACGGCAGATCAAATTAGAATATTCTGTTATTCCCCTTTCATTGTCACTTAAAAATGTTGAAAGTTAAGTTTGAGTGAGATTTTCGGCAGGAACAAAAGAAATTGTTTTCAAACTTTAATTATGGTAGGAGAAATTATTTCTGCTTTCGATATTGACCCACTTGGTCCTACAGTTATGGTCCGTGTGTTCTCCTACGTTTTGCATCATCAATTCTATTTTCTTATAAATCCTCTATTCCAAAAAAAACAATAACTTTCAAGATTGCTTTTCAAACCAAGGTATCAATTTTTCAATATCAACAACCTCTGGCAGTGCAATCAATTAAAATAATATATTGACATTTCAAGTTGAAATTGATCCTTGATAACAGTTTTGGTAATAGATATTATGCTTCTCACCCGATGGGTACAAAAACATAAACGCTTGAGGAGAAATGCTGATAGGGGGTTCCCATTCATTGACGTTTTACGTAACACCAAATGATTGAGAAAATACTAATTGAATAGAACAATAGGACTAGGTCATATTCAAAATATTTAAATAAAATGCACAAGATTTCAAAAATATGAATATTAATCTCCCAATCATCAAACCACATTCTATTATGATCAATACATTTGTGCTACAATCTACTGGTAATCAGAATCTTAGCACTTGGAGCTGTGAAAAACTTCGCAGAAAATACAAAGAATAGCCTCCAAAATGCTGACATTATATTTCAAGGGCATTGCGAAAGTCCCATTTTAACTGGTATCCAAAAATAGCAGTTGCCTCTAGTGGCTGGGTCGATTGAGCCACAAATTATCCACTGAGCAGGGTTAGTTCAGGACTCCCTGGTGACTACCATGTGAATGTCGCTTTCTACGTGAGTAGGGTACCCCTGTAATTGTCAGATGGGGAAATGACCCTGTCTGTGACAGCAACACAGAGCAACCGTGCAAGGACAGTTTGGGAAAAAAATCTCTTTCGGGATGGCTGTTGTGGCTTGCATTTTGTAGTCCCATAACAATGCCCACTATTCGCGCATCTGTTCATATATTATTGTATAGATGCCAGGTAATTTTCAAAACTGCATGCCTTCGTGATTTCAAGTAATTGTCAGTGATTGTGCTGCTGTTATTCACAAAACAAGTTGAGCTATTGTTTACATGACTTCAAAGGGGTTTAAGAAGGTTAGATAAAGAAGTTCTGCTGTGTATGATCTAAGTAAATTCGTTCACAAATGTCTTGAGTCATTTCGAGATACTGATCATTGTAAAAAGAATTATGAAAGGCTTCAGAGAACTGCATACAGACCGGTATTCTGATATAGTTTACCTCTGCCATTGCAGAATCTAAAGCTCTCCTATCAAATATGCAAGGTTAGCAATGAACATCTGAAGTCCCTCCCGTTGGATGCATTGTCATTCTCAGGGGAGGCTATAGACATCCAGACTGGAATATACGGATCACACGGTAGACCGCAGTCCTATACATCACACCTAGCAGCCAGGCACTATAATACAGGCATTGTTTCTTTTATGGAAGTATACTAAATCTTTCTGTCTGTATGAGCTGTTTCTGAAAGGAAGGTGGTTGGTAGTGGGTTTTTTTTCTGTGCAGATCCCTTATACCATGATATTTTATTACGTTACATGAACATCTGTCTACAAGTCAGGGAGTGTTGTGGAAAATATTTTCTGTTGAATTCTTTCCACATCCTTCCATTTCTAAATTATTGAATGGAAAATAGCTAGAACTAAACAGCCTGTGGCTTCGTGAGATATGGCCCGAGCCCCCACTTGTGAAATACGACAGAGACGGTATCAATAGGTATTGGCATTTGCATTATCTTTTTTGATTTGGCACCATTTCAATAATGAAGGAAAAATCTCTTTCTTAGCCCATTGAATACTGCCACATTGTATTCAATGGGGGGGGGGGCCATTGAATACGGTCCTTCCTATACTTAAGCATAGTAAATCTGAATTGTATCTCAAATAATAAATCTGTTTCTCGTCCTGTTATGTATCCAAATATTTACCGCATTACAGAATACAGCCACCTATTGGACATGTTTTGGATCTACTTGCAATATGTTCTACGTGATATATATAAAATGGCCAGAGCACTGTTGCATCATATTAAAGATATTTATTGCTGATCAAGAGTCAAAGAAGAGTGTACTCAGACATGACTGTCAATTATAATGCATACAGAGGCTTTTCTATATCTTACTTCCAGAACTACTTATCAGTTCTCACACAATATATACACCTGCCATTCTCCTTCTTTTCCTAGCCAACTGTGGTATGAATGATAATAGTTGTTGCTATAATTATAAACAAGTATATGAACTTGCTACATAAGACCAAGCATTATGATGTCTGTTTCTATTTCCAGGTGAGATAAACATTTTGCAGCCACTGATATGACTAGGTAAACACTGGTAGGTAATTCAGCTGTTCAGCAGTAGATTATATACATTCATTGTATTCAGCAGGGATAGACTGTGTATAGCACACACAGAAAGATATAGGAATCATCTGTGTCTCCCACATAGCACTGGTAAAGATGTAGTGTCAAATACATACTGATTCTGCTTATATGAAGAGTCAATTTGGATTGACGCTGATACTATAGAGTCAACTCATATCAAGTTGACACTGAAAGTAGAGAGTCAACTCAAGTTGACACCTCATATAAGCAAAGTCATTAGCTGTTTGACTCTGTTTCTATTTTTCTCTATGCACATTTGATTTAATTTGTTAAATTGGTACCCACAGCATTTTAAATTAACAGGGAAAAGGGGTCCTGTTGAGTGGTTTCCATCGTTATCCAGTTGGGATGAACAGAACATTATGCCCAGTGGATAATACGGCATACTTAAATGAGTACCGCGTATGCTAAAGTTAGTTTTGAGGACCATAACTGTACAGCCCTTCCTGGAATAACAACTAGTATTATGTGGTTGAAATACCTCTAGAGTGTGAAATGAGATAAGAAGTGTGTCAGAACATTTAAAATGGTATTGATAGAGGGAATATAACAATTGTCTGAGCTATCTACATTATCATCACTGGTTGAGTATCTTTCCAAGTACAGCTATTTCTAACAGAAGGGGACTAGTGACTAACTGCTTTATGCTGACACAAGCAGCAGGATTCCTAGAGAAGGTCACATCTTATATATATATAAACGCTAAGCAGTATAGGACTGATCTGTAAGGACATCACGTGACGCAACTGGTTCCCACAACCACAATGTGCATGCTGGCACAAGTTAATCTCCTTGGACGTTTGCTTTGATCTAGATATTATGGTATGTGGGCATATAGTAATCATCAACATCTTGCAAGAGGTTGCTAAGATGACCGGGGATACCCCCCATTCTTGATTCATAATTAATACTCTCGATAGACAATCTCTTTTATTTTGTCATGATGATGAGGAAGGAAGGCAAATGATGTACTGGTAAGCCTAATAGTCATGCCACAGATATCAAGTGAAATCTGTACATCATTATAATGGAAGTAAAGTTGGAAAATCCTGCTATGTCTCTCCCTTGTCCATGAGGAATAATTCAATTACATCTTTCTGGCCCCTCTATAATCATTGTTTTCCGGTTATGCTTTCTTTCTTAAGGCATAATCTGTGCTTCTGTTATGGTAGTCTAATGCTTGCCCACAGTCTGTGCTTCCAGGCCCTACCAATATAGCATGCATAGAATGGGTTCTCCTGGAACATGAATGAGGCAGTGTGATTAAGCCAATACCTTACCTTATCTACACACCTCATCTGATGGAGACACATGTGTTAGTAGGCCCTATACAGAGAGGAGGCTGGGTGGTGGTAACTGCCAGTCTCTCTACACAGTCTAATATAGGAATCTGCCCAAACGGCGCGGTCCCTAGGAACTCTTTTGTGGAAGAAGGGTTGAAAGCAGATCTACATTACTGCTCTCCTATCCTCATCACACACTGCAGTCCCACGACAAGAAAAATAGAAATATGTCAGATTTCAACTATTAAAAAATGACCAATACTTAAGTTTTTATAGAATATAAGAAAGAGTGGGTTATTGCCAGTGCCTTATTACTAACAGCTTGCAAGGCACATTCCGTCAATCCAGAATGAAAATGTATGTTTCAGAGAATATGGTTGAACCCTAAAGATTCTGTAACTTTCCCACATATATACATAAATGTACATAATATTGCAAAAATTAAGGTTGGTTCTGATTTACTGTATTGGGGTGATTGAAAGATTCACAAGATGCCCTAAGCAGGTGCTGTCAGTCTGTGAGGGGCGGCTACCCCTTAATACAGCAACTAGGAGTAGAGAGACCATTTTAAGGGTCTCCCATGGGAATAATGTCCCACCCTAAGAGGGATTTATAAAAAAAGATCTTACCTACAAAACAACTCATTACATGCAATGGAGAGGTTAAACAGTGCATTTGTCCTTGAGAAATATGTCTCATAGAACCAGGACAGAAAATAGGACTATTCTTTTTTTAAGAATTAAATAGTTTTTTTTTATTTGCATAATCGGGGTTGTACATTTATTCTCAACCATTAATCGTCTATAGTTAGTTATTTGATCAGCCTGGTAGGACCCATTTCATGGCCCAACAGGCCCTAACTAAATCTGAAGGGCTAAAGTTGGTTTGTAAAATGTACTTTGCCCAAGTGGGTCCTACCTGAGCCTGCGCATCAATCAAACCTAAAACCCTGAAATCTCCAAGATACCTGAGCTCAAACCGCATTTGACCCGATTGGGTGGGCTAGATACTCCACTTCAGGACTAGACGAGTGTTCCCTATGTTCAGGGATGCAGGGGCAGGTGTAGAGGGACAGTCTCACTGTCCCCTTACAAGACCCTTTACCACCTCAGGTTACCACCTACACAAAGGGCTGAATACAGAATGAGCCCATGGGGAATTACAGCTTTCTATGAATTCCACTTTTAAAGAAGTGTACTTTGGTTTGAATTGGATCTGCTTCATTGAGATTCAGATGAGCAAGCCACAGTGGGTGGCAGGTCAGTTTAGTCAGACATTTGTAGATTAAATAATAGGGACTAACCTCTGAAAGGGGCTAAGGAATGTTATAGGCAGGCGTGTTTTTGTCAATACAGAAAAACACAGAGAGTAGGTCATAGAATGATGAGGTAGGGTTGAGATATACATTATGCCACTGGAGGGGGAATGAGGAAGGATGCGAGAACAATGATCAGTTGATATTCATGTATTTGGTAAAAAGGGGATAGACCTGCTAGCTCAATAGTTTGTCATCATTCTGCTTCTGCGTTCTTAGAAATCATAATGACTATGAAGGTACAAGGATTCTATATTTGTATGAAGTGAAGTATCATTTGAATCAAGTGCTTTCAATCTTTTTTCTAGTAATCAACTGTCATATATATAGTAGATATCAGAACAATTTAAGGAGGCATACAATTAGGCACTCCCCATCTACTCCTGGTTATATTAATGCTGTTTATTGATGTGACCATAGAGTTAAATTTGCCTCAGTACAAACCTTTCTTACCACACAACTGGTGGTTATTACCATACTAACTCCCTACAAACATACAGACCCTGCATTTTGTTCAGTTACAAATGTGCAGGCTGTGCGTGTTGTTTCATTATAAAACTGCATGCTGTGCATGTTGTTCCGTTATAAATGTGCAGGCTGTGCAAGTTCTGTGTACGTCAGTTTAGGTAAATTTAATTCTGTACGGCTGTTTGTCTTGGGTTCAATGACATTTCAATTATTCAGCTCACCATCAGAGAATGAAAATTCAGTTCAATTGCAGCTTCTGTCACTATAGCCATCTGCAAAATAATAAATAGATAGTTGATTGTAATATTACAACAAATGAATTAGAGTACGGAATAAGCATTTGCTAGGTGAATGAAGTCTATGCGCAGGAGTTTGTTAGAGCTATGTGAAGT
This sequence comes from Harmothoe impar, assembly GCA_947462335.1. Lineage (NCBI taxonomy): Eukaryota > Metazoa > Annelida > Polychaeta > Phyllodocida > Polynoidae > Harmothoe > Harmothoe impar. The sequence goes on along the minus strand of OX381715.1, from coordinate 24,659,262 downwards.
AGAGATTCAAGCACAAACATGATATGCTTTGCCTACAATTGGAATTTGCATTAAACTAATATTTTGGGAATTCATGACATGTCCCATTGGTCGCATCTAGTATCACAGCGGTATTGGTACTTTCTAAGGTGGTAGCATTGCATTACAGAGGGAAAACATACATGACAAATTAAGACCCATCAGGCACAATGTAAAAAAGAAGGTTTTTTTAAAGCTTTCAATTGTGTTTTGATTAATTAGTAGTTTTTCAGTGGGACTCCAATGCCAAAATGTATCAGGTACTTGTGTCATTTATTAACTTGTACCTTACAGGAAGAAAAAGCAGTATGTGAAGAAATTTAATACCAAACTTTGACAGAAACAGTCAATATTGATAAGTCATCAGATTCTCTCTTTTGTTTTACTTCTTTGTGTTATTGATATCAGAAAAGTAATCTTGAATAATAGTCTGGCTAATGGACCGAGGCTTGAGTAGATAGAAAAGGTGGTGTAAAACATGGCAGCTTTCTGAGAGCACACAAACCATTTCCCCAGGTCTGGGTGGGTTCAGTTTGGCAGACAGGTTAATGATTAATGCTACTTGGCATGCTGTAAATTGTTGTTTACAGTCGTATCACTGCCCTGTTTCCGGGGAGACCTCTGCATGATGATAGCTTTTTTATACATGTAAAATACAGAGACTGTTCAGTAGTGCCCAAAGTAGAAATTTACCCTTTTACAATAGATGTACTGGAACCTGATTCATAATAACACTGTTATGTTCATAATTTTTACCTTTTCCCATACCATTAGAATTTCCTGTATTATTGAGATGTGGATGATTAAAAAAAGGTTTTATCCCCCCCCCCCTTTTGATAAGTGTAGATTCACCACACCTAAAACTGAGCTAAGCATTTTCTTTGTGTCTTTGTAATGGTGGTGGAAAGACATGTGCTTATATATATATTCACAGATACATTATAGTTGTCTAAAATTTAAAATGCATCAATTGAATTAGAAAACATAAATTTATTGGGACTGTTAAGTGGGTTCACTGTGTTATTGTGTGATAGGTGCATAATGAAATGTTTAGCGGTTAAACCCACTAGGGGGCTATTCTAGTACTCTGAGGTAAAGCCTTCATTATGTCAAGATGATAGACAAAATTAAAAAGTTTATATAGTTAAATACAACTATGTTCTATCTATTCATCCACAAGGGAAATGGGGCAAGATCACCTGCTAGTTTTTGTTCAGCCTAATGTAAGGTCTAACTCTAAGTTTTAAGTCTAAGGTAAATTGATGGGTGAATAAACCACTGTGCCTTCAACCAGTCATTTAACCAAAGTCCATACCTTGAGTACCTGCGCCATAGGGCTTAAGTCACTGCCTCAGGGGATGAGGGAGGCGAAGGTGACAGCTTTTACATCATTAATGGGGATCCTGCAACGCAGACTTCCTGTATCTATTTACCAGTGCATTGCTTTAGTTACTCTACTTCACTACTAGGCACTCGAGGTGTGGACCAGTAGCATGTGTAGTGTGCAGTGTCACTTCCCTCACCCACATCTCACACAATGGTCTGAATACGGAATAATCTTTTCATTGAGAACTGCCTCTCTAAGGATTTAAATTGTACAGATCAATAGCCTTAGGAAGTAGGACAGGCCCTTAACAATTCATATGACAGAAGGATGGTGACATATGGACCACACTCATTCACACTGATACATGTATATAAATCAGGAACTAGCTCTGGGCTCTCATTGGGAAAATATGTGATGGGGGTGTGGGTGGCAGAGGTCTGTTATCTGCCTACTTACATTTTACACCGCTATGATTCACATAGACATACAATATAGGCATGCAGATAAATGCAAACTATAACTGGAAAAATTATGGTTGTTCTAAAGCAATATATGAAACAGATAAATAATTTATACATGATGTCAAAAGGTAAATCCTTATCTCTCAATCATATAACCAATTCTCTCATGAGACATATGTAACAAAAGAAAAAGAATCTGAGCTACGAGCAATGACAATTTCAGGTCAATGCCCCTAAGGATGAAATTCTTTGTTGAATATCCCAAGAATCACACCATTGGGACATTCTATTTCAAGGACATGGTGACAGTCCCATCTGTCCAAGCATCCAGAAATAACCTCTGCCTCTAGTAATTGAACCACACATGGCGAAATGAGCAGATTTAGTTCAGGTACTGTAAACATCGATATTTTCACTGTTATAAATTTTCGCGGATTTGCTATAAAATACTATTTCGCTGGGATTAAAATTTGCTGATATTGAAAGATGGTAGTTATAGAGCGATACTGGATACGTTTTTGCTTGGGCAGATCTCTGTACCTGGGTTTTACCTGGGCTAGTGGCAAGGTATCAGGCAGGGCCCGAACAGGTTTCCAGAATTGGGAAAACCGATCAGAACCTGTCTTGAGCCAATTGGTTTTGGTCAATGGGTTTCGCTGTGGCCCCATGTGTGCGCAGATCAGTTTCAAAGTGTGTTACCTGATGTGGGCTCAGTTTCAACATGGCAAACTGATGTGGTATTTCTGGAACTAGACACAAGATGGTGCCTGCTATACAATACTGAGAGTTTTTATCCAAAACAGGATATATATTTTCATTGATACAATGAAACTAAAATAGATTACTAATTTGCAGAATATGTAATAATGAACATTGTGTATTTGACCTTAAAGCGGTCAAAGAAAAATGAGTGAATTTTTGAGGGCATTAGGTAAAGAAGACATCCTTAAAGTACTCCTATATGTTACCACATAATAAGTTATATTTCATGAAAGGCCCTTATTCAGACATATTTGACACCTCTCAATATAGAACCAAAGGCTCTCCTATATTGTATCAAATGTGGAAGGTTAGAGATGAGCATCCAAAGTCTCTTATCCAGAATGCATTGTTATTCTAAGGGGAGGCTATAGGCATCCATAATAGAATACAGAGTAGACCACAGTCCTATACATCACAGCCAGCAGTCAGACACTACAATACAGGCATTGTTTTTATCTGTATGGAGGTATACTTCATCTTACTGTCTGTATAAACTGCTTCTGAAACACTGAACGAATGGAAGATAATTTGCATCTAAAAGGTGTTTCTTTCATTTAGTCTCTTGAGAGATAGGTTCTCATCTAGAAATCATGGTATGTTGCAATCTGGTGCCTTTCTAAATTTTGCAAGAGGTGGCTAAGATGGCCGAGCATACCCCAAGTTCTTGATTAATCATTACCCTCCACAGGCCAACCCTTTGTTCCACCTTTCACAAAAAGTCATTCATATTGGGGATCTGACAACAGACAGAGGTAGAGCAGAAATGTCGCAACTGGTTCTTACGACCACGAGGTGAATACTGGCACAGGCTCATGAGAGATTGGCTCTGATTTGGTAATGCAGGTTTCTAATATCATTAGAGATCTGATAAGACTTACAGTAGTAGCTATGGCTACAGAAAGTCCACACAAGCGAACTGAACCTCAGATAACAGATTTGCATGTAAGACTACTAAGAAATGTAGTTTATGACTGTAGCCCATGTGTTACATTCAACAGCCTGCCATAAACCAGCTAAGAGGATCCATTAGTACGGCTAATTGTTTTCACATATTTACCCAGTATGCACAAATTGTCTTGTTCCCCTTTAACATATCACACCCTCACATAAAACTAGTTGCTGGAAGCTCCCTTTCACCACTACTCTCAGTATCTAATCTATTGAGCCCTTTAAGGCCGGCATAGTGCTCTCAGGTACTGTGCCCTTTCTTGTAAAAATAGATGAACGTAGCCTTGGAGAAAAAACTTATCAGGGTTGCATTAGAGGGTTGAAACAGTTCTGCAGGGTTGGCATGATGTTGTTTTGGCAAGTAACATGTCAATACTGCTTTGGTGCATAATAACTAAACACATTGCTTTAAGGCTACATTTGGTCCTTAAAGGGTTAAATGAGCTGCTCACTGACTGATGTTCACACTCTTACCAGAGTAATTCACAGACATGGCCTACTAATGTCATGCCTTTATCCCCTGCCTGCCACTGCTAACTGATACATCAGGAGATAATAAGCTCAGTAATTCTGTCATCACTGGGAAGGTATAAGTAAGTCTATAGCAGGGTGCACCTGGCGTAGATGCACCTCCGTGTGAGTTCTTGTCTTGTTCTCCATTTTAAGCCTCTAGTGGCTAGGACTAATGTCTTGTAGCTTTCTTTCTTAAGGTAGGTCGATGCTATTGAAAACGGAACCACTGCGCATGTTTCCGCGCATCTACTTTAGATATGTCAGAATGATGTCATATTTGGTAGGTGTATGGTCATATATACCATCATCACCCACGTGAATATCTGGATAAATTTTTAAACCAATAAATGATATAATTCTGACTATAAAGATGAATAGATTGTTTAAATATATCCCGGGCTACATAATGAGACCATTTCATAACATGATCATTAGCATTTTACCCATAATGCAATGCTTCAAATATCTTATTTAGTACACTTTTGCAGTACCTTTTTACTTAAAAGGCCCAAAACACCATAATAATGACCCTATGTTAAATTTAGTCTTACTAGTTTGCAAATTATCTTAAAATTCTTTTTATGAAGTTTAAGAAAAATGACAACTTTTTTACTATTGATTTTAATCAATTGTGTGTTTAATTAATGACGAATTAATCCATATTTTCAACCAAACATAATTTTTTTTAACCCAGAATGCCACGTCACGGAACCATAAAAGTATTTTTGGAATAAAGAGAAATATATAGCGGCTCATTGTGTGGTGTTTCATAATTTTCGTGGTTGCAGATTATGGCAAAAATAAAATCACGGAACTTATGATATTTTTATATATTTCTTAGAGAAAAATCAAAATATTTTTATTTTTCAAAATTCTGTATTTAAAAAAGTAGCACGGGACCCCCCTATTTTCTCTTCAGATATTTGTTCTAAATGATCTAAGGTATCTCTGGTAAAAGTTTGGTGAAATTCTAAACTCTTTGAGTCAATGCTATCGATCTACCTTAAGTGGGTGTTAATTTATCAGTTTCATTATGGGTGAGTTTCATGCTTATTGAATAAGCATGGTACAGTGCAGTTGTGTTATATCAAATCACTGATTGTGTAAAAGATGAATAAAATCCTACAAGGGGGCTGGAAAAAAATATTTCAACAATCTTAAGAGTGATGTCTGGATGATTATTATTGGAGAATATATGTACATTCAATCGCCTGCCTGCAGTTTTCAGAATGATTCATAATAGTAATTGATATAGAAAAACTAAATAAAAGTTTATGTCTGGTCACCCGATCTGGTCTAGCAAAGCAGGAGAGACATGGCAATTTTATGCCATGAGATTTTATCCATACTCTTCATGTTCCAGCTCTCAAAAGATCAAGTTCCGCCATACCTGAAACCAAATCACCCCACAAAGTTTAATACAAAAATAAATTTAAAGGGAGAGGGGATATCAGTCCTGTCAGCCCTCGCTTGTCAGACCATGTTGCAGGGAAATTACCTTCTTTTTTTAGTTAGCCAATGGCAAGCTATCAGAAATAAGTTACATATGTCTATACTCATTGTGCCTTCGGTTGTCCAGTTGAATTAAGGGTTATATATTTACAGTTTACGTTGTTCTGGTCTAAGACAATTGATGTTTATCGGATGCCTCTACCAAGGCAATAGCAATGCTATTCCTAAATTGGGCTAATTTTAGTATTACAAGCCATATGTTGGAGGGAGACATACAAGAGTAGGATGCACTCCTTTGGTACTGCACTGTTGGATGTTGTGACTGTAGGGTGGTAAACCCTATGTACACAGTCTGCAGTCATTATCTGCATGAGACACATGTTTTTGCAGCCCCCTCATCACCCCAGAATAGGAAGTACTGGTGGTGGAGGGTGGAGGGATTGTGTGAGGGTAAAGCGGGTTCCTCATTACTGCCAGAATCAGCTGGCCAACAAATTGTGAAACTCCCACCCCCTCTATAAAGGCCAAGAGGACTTGTCCTTGCTCAGCTCCAACTGTTACTGAATGGGGTAGCAAGAATATTGCCTTTAAGGCAAAGCCTGCAGTCTCACACAATAAAGGAGGTGTGTGCCAAGAAACTTAGTTGGTGGAGACTGTATACATATAAATGTGGGACAAACTTTCTGGCTGTATTGTAGGTTTGCTATATTAAAAAGGCTCTAAGGGAGTGGTCATTATTTACAATGGGGTAGGGGTTAGTAAATTGGTTGGAGAATTACAATCTCTCAAAGGGGGTGACCGAAAGAGTTACAAATCCTCTAAATTGGCTGTGACCAAATATTTCACACCTTGCTAACAATATGGTAGTGTATTACTATAGCTAAAATAGGGTTGATAACAATAACATGTTTCGACCCCTTTACAATGATTTTCTTCCCTTTTTTCTGTAGATGAACTAACGCTAAACAATACCATTCTGCTGTAGATTGACAAATGTACTAAGATAACCCTGATCACATGGATAAGGATAGATAAGATGTTCCTTATAAATCGGCATTGTTTTCTCCTCTGTTATACAACTGGAAAGGTGCATATTCATTGATCTATGGTGTCCTCAGATGATAGACTTACCCTTTCAGGATGCATAGTGCATCAATGTGTTGGGCAATTTGTAATCAGGATGCATATATACAGCCCTGGTGATCATGGGTAACTCACCTGTCTTGCAATCGAGCATCATGTAGACTCTATGGAGTTGATGCATACCAAAAGGTTCAGGAATATGCATAAAAGCAGCCATGTTGAATAGACCTGCCAGGGCTGCTTTTATGCATCCTGATGACAAGGGCATTGCACACTCAGGTACTATGTGGAGCTTAAAGGGTTAATGGGTGAAGTTGATCTTATCACATACCAGTGTATGATAAAGTGGGAGAAGATGAATACATTTTACCTGAGGATGAACTTGATGATAACACAATTCTTATATGTATGTTCTAATATGGCCATAATGCGGCATAATGTGGCATAATGAGTAATTATTTATGAATGTTTATTCACCATGAGCTTCAGGTTGATTTAATTGGTAGATGTGCTCTTACTGGCAGAGGATGATTGTCACATATCCCTGTACATGAGACTGGACTGATGGAACTGATGGAGCAAAATATTGAAATGATCAGCCACAGCAATAGGCAATAGGTCATATATATAACAAATATTCACTCACAGTAATGACCAACTTTGAATATTAACCCTTCAGTAAAACAATTCAGCAATGGAAGTGGCTACCTTCATCAGCTTGTTCTTCCATGATTGCAAACAATGCATGTCCCACATCTGGGCAATATCACTTACAGTGTCCTGCATTGTCTAAAAAGTGCAGGATGTTTGAGAGATTTCTACCAACCATGTTGGTGCCACCCTTAGCCCGTTAAGCACTGCCTACACCTGCACTTATGTTCATGGATACAGCATTGTGAGTAGCTCACCAGTGCTAGATTCAAACATCTTGTTGACCATACAGTGCTGATATACTCCCAGGGTCAGGCAGGATGCCTCACACAGAGTAATGCCAGGGCTGTATTTATGCATCATGATGAAAAAGGATGTATCACATTGCGGCCCTTAAGTGGTTAGTATGCCGAAGCTTGCTAATCCCTCATGCTGTCTGCCAGTCTGCCAAGGCCCATGCTCTAAGGCCCTTTGTCAATGCCTTTGTCTCAGAGTGGACAATGCCAGTAGCAGCTGGTACCGCCACCTACCACTACCTGCGTCATCACTCCAGGGGACTGAATGAATTATGCACAATGGTACAATGTGAGACTAAAAAGCTCCTGTGAGACAGATAGTATCAACTCAGATTAATGACTGCTGATTTAGAGCTCTGGGATTCCAATAAAGAAGGCTATTGTAGCTAGATTGATATCAATGGAGCATTGTAGTAACTAGGAGGAAACAGAGAAGGTGGTTGACCAGTGCTACTTTGTCATTGCTGGTTGGCGTGTAAAGGCATAAAAGTCACAGTGTTTATGGAACAGAAGCTTTAGATTTTTATATCACTCTGTCCAGAAAGTAGTCCTCATGTTATGAACTCTCACAAAAATTTAGTTTCGGCATGATAAATGGGCAGAATTAATTGATAGGTAGTACTATACTCTATTAGACTAACTTTGTGCGTAGGTCAGCTCCTCCCATCATTGTTTATCATGGCCATTACTGTAAAACCTTGTGTACAAGCCCAACTCGCGTATAAGCTGCACCTCTAACTTTGACAGATTATATAAGCCGCAGAGGGGGTCTTAAAATGCTGTACTGTAGCGTACTTATAAACACTCTCGTATAAGCCGCACCGTATATAGGCATGTTTGGTATCAAAAGAAAGCTGAGCCTGACTCACGTATGACCCACGGTTTATACGCAAGGAAGTGAAATACATCATTTTTTATTTATTCTCAAACATGTTACTATGATATACAAGTTGCAATATAATTTAGTGTTTTTCAGTTTTTATACATGAACTCAGTCTGTTTGCATGATGCTGACCTTTTAGCAGTGCATATTGTTGGCATGATGCTGGAATGCAGCCTTGACAAGTTACTTGCCAGGCTGCATTCATGCATCATACCAACAAAAGGCATTTAGAATGCATTAAAACAGTACAAGTCCTTCAACTATTAGCCCGCTGTTTTGGACAGTAATTAGTTAGCTGCTGTAACCCTCACCAAGTCTCTCAACCACCTGCAGCACAGTAGAAAGAGTTCAGCCTGTATAGAGGGAAGGTCATTATAATGCTCCCCCTCTCACCAACTACCCTATTTGATTAATGTGACCAGGCGAGGGAAAAGCCCCCTCCAGGGGGGAAGAAAGTAATTAAAATTGGTGTCATAATCTTTAAAATGAGATATCATGAGCTAAAAAAATCATGGTAGTTTTGTGGGAATTGCTTTTCAAACATTAGTACATATCATCAATTGAAAATGGTAAATAAGATCTTATTGCATTGTATCCCATAGTAAAATTTAATGATGATAATTATGAAAAATCAGTTGTTTTTTTAGATAACCAAATAAAATTGAATTTATTAGTCTAAATTTGGTTCTAGGAGGAATTTTTGCGTTCTGTTTTCAGTTTTGGGTAACTGATGGGATTTTTCAAGAAATCCAGATTATTACCTCCAATTTAGGCTTTTGGGATGGTTTCCATGGCAACCAGAAAGTATCATTTGTGCTAATTCTTCACAAAAACGTTCTTTTTGCATTCCAAATATAGAATGCTTTCATAACATATGGAAGTATTTCATGACGATCATTGCATTCTACATAAAAAATGGTTTTAGAACTTTTTTCATGTATTTCACACTCTTTTGCAAATATGGTGCCTTCTGGTGGCCCAAACCAGAGCTAAAAATCCTGCCTGAAGGGGTGTTTTCCCTAGATGGGTCACTAATGATCATTAAATTTTCTTTACAAGCTTACACAATGCCACTCTACCTTTATGACTTCTACGCTGGTACTGTAGTATACCTCCATCTCCATTGTATAGAGAGCTCTTATAATATAAAATTAGTCCAATTTGGAAGCAGCCAGGCTATTGATGGGGTAGGAGCATCCGGTAAACCTTAATTATCTTAGACCATATTGATGTAAACCAAGAGTCTAAACCCTTGCTAAAATGAGCAAGTAGTGCATAATTCATGTAGAAATGTGTAGAAATATTATCAATGAAAACACTTTATCTCAATTCCTCTAACATTTCACTGTTGTTGGTTGGCATCTCTGACAGTATCCATTATATGAATATCAAACATGGATGGGTTGTCATTCTGAATCATTTTGAAAGCTGCAGGTAGGCTGGTTATAATGCCTCAACAACAGCCATTCAGACAGCGGTGCAATTAGCAGCATGAGGCCCATTCAGGGTTTAAGGTATGATTAGGCTGACAGTGGTTGATGCCTCTTCTTGGGGAAGCCCCACTTAGGGGTTTGCCTATGGAGAATATGCCTCAGCTTAAGACTTGTACACAGGAGCAATGAGAGTGCTAAATCTTCTTGCGTAGACGTGAAAGCTTGCAGTTATTTCTTTCCCTTAGTCAGAAACATTTTGGTGAAGAAACCTTGTTGACCCTGAAATAGTTTTGCCAAAATATTACCTTTTGGCCATTAATTAGTAGTTAATTGGTAAGAAATATCAAGACAGTCCTACTTATAGCCACCCAGGAGCTGACCACAATCAATGTGAGAATTGCAAAAATTGAGGCCAATAAATAAATGGATATTTAATTCTCTGCTTTAATTGGATTAAACTAATAAACAAACCACTAGGTTTTGTCTGTGGGACCAAAATTAACTCAATTTGTTCATGGTAACTTGACCTTTCTCAAAAAGCAAAAGTACCTAACCCACAATGCTCAGAAAATCCTCAAAAAATAGAATTTTATCAGATAATAGTTAAACATACCTAATCTCATTTTTCTTATCTTATATTGATCAATATCACAGATCAATATACTTTCGACTATAAGACTTCCATGCAATAAAACATATAGAGTGTACTAAACAGGTACATGGAACAATCTCTGAATATCACCTCCATGGTAGAAATCATCCGATTAGTATTTACTTTCATTCAAAGGTATTTCTGGTTACTGGCAATATGCCTCACTCACCGCTGCTGACAATTACAGAAAACTTTTCCCAGAGAAGCAAACATCTCATATTGAAAAAAAGCAGGACTTCTGTATGACTCTTATCTCCACACGCAACCCCTAAGTAGAGCTTTCCGCTGATGACATGTAAAGCGGAGGGTTCAGATAGGAATGTGAGATAACATAGAAGCTGCCAGCTACTGTCAGCCTAATCATACATGATGAATTTATGACCATGCCATAGCAACCCAGTGGTAAAACCTTGTGGTTTGTTTCATTCAGTTAATCCAATTAAATAAATGAACCACAAATAATCTCCTTGACCTGGTCCTTGGCCTTAAAGTTCTCAGATTGGTTGTGAAGCCATCTGGGCAGTGATAAGGCGGCCTGCAGTTAATCCTTTCACCGAATAACCATTAATTAAACACAAAAACAGGGAAGACTATGTGTGGTTTTACATGATGGCTTAAGTTAGCTGGACTCATTCCATCCAGTTACATGGTTTCTTTGCCAAAATGTTTCGGACTGAATGGAACAAACAACTACTGGTTGTCTCTATGCAGTCAGTATTCCAAAGATAGTGCAAAGCTTTAACATTGATCCTACATTAGTTACTGTAAACATATTTTATTTTGGTCTTTACATAATAATTATTATTTTCTACAACTATCATATTTCAAAATTCATAAATTTAATTGCACTTACTTAGAATTGTGCTTTCTAGAAAATTTGCAAAGATTTATACACCCGAAAATATCTAAATTTTAAAATAATTAAGTTGATTGATGCATCCTACTACCCATTTGTCTTCATGAGGCAAAAAGGGAGCCCTGGTAAGAAACTGATGAGACCTAAAAAAGTAGATTTGGCCCAATGTGTCAGGTGGGTTTACAGTGTAAATGTGGTCAATGTGCAGCATAACCTGTTTAGTAGATAAAACCACTAGTTAGGGGGATCTTCTACGGCTCTGAGGTAAAGCCTTCCTTATGCCAGGACACGTACCCACAAGAGACCCCTCTAACAGCCTCTTACTTCCAGCTGTCCATTAACAAGTAAGGACTTCCCCCCATTCTCCCTCCACCGCCCCTAAACAGACACAAAGGAGATACTTAGACAAGGTTTCAGGGCAGACAATGTCAGATTGCTAAACTGGCTATGTGTGTCCATATTGTGGTGAAACTACACTTATTAAATGGTATACAGGTTACAGACACAAACGATGATGCTTGTGATTCTCTGAAAGGTAAAGTGGCTGCAATAATTCAACCTTCCTGGAATAGCAATATTCATGTAGCTGACCTTGTTGAGGGGGCGATAAACTATCCGAAATATTATGCAAACCCCAATGATAAAGGAAAAGGAGAATAAAGTGTAAATCTAAATTAGGTTGCAGTGTGATAACACTACACTAAAACCTCGATATAAGTGCATTTAAGTTTTCCCTAAAGGCCATTATATATGATTAAATATATTGGATAATAACCTTTAATTGACCTTGCCAGTAAAACTTAAATGTCAAAATTTTGAGAAATGTCAACATTTTGAGATTTAAGCATATGTGGACAGTCGAGGGAAAAGGGTCCTCCAAAGGTTAAACTCTATTATAAAATTGAGGTCATCAGCTTTCCAGTGATATATTTCATTAGCAGGTACCACTTCTAGTTTTTGAGAATTGGCTCCTTGAATATGTGTGGGCACTGTCCAATCTCAAATGCCAATAAGCTCTATCTTACTTTGTTTTAGAGATATCTCTATCTAATTAGCATAATTACAAAAATTCCCAAATATCCAAACTTTTTCAAACATTTGGTCACAGCTTTTAATCTTAAAATGGAATTTCCATTCCGTTTTCAGCATAGAAATCTTTGTGGGCCCTGTAGGCCTAATCATTAATTTCTTGAAAAATTCAATTTAGAATGAAAATTATGTTTCCATGGCAACCAACAAGTGCAAAAACACCAATTTAAGCCCAAAAACGTTCTTTTTACATTCCAAATATGGAAGGTTTTCACTTAGGTTGGAATTTTCTAAAGTGGCTTATTGTGTTCTCCATCGCATAAAAGTCTAAGTGTTTATAGCACAGAGGCGGTAGGTTTCTTCATATGAGGGTTGTGTGTAATGAATACTCCAGCCCAAAAGCAGTTCTCTTTTGGTTTTAAGTATAAATTAATGATCAACTGTGACATGAATGTTTAATTTTAACAATACCGATAAAGACTGTAATATCACTATTGTAATAAAATGATCACATGTACGTTTTTATGTATCAATTTTCTGAATTGTGTGAATACTAATGAATGATGTGGGACAAGAGTATATTGTAATATGATTCATCAATAGAAAGGTTATAGTAAACCACATTCTTTGAGTTTGACACCTGACTTTGTAGTTATACTCATGCCTGATAAGCTCTGTAGTTGCAGGATAACCAATTGTGCAATTACACATTTATACAAATGGCTCATCATGCTTGCATAATTGCAAATTCAAGTCTCAAATTCAAGGAATATGGTCAACTCTAGGTGAATAAACTGTACTGTAGAATATCCTACCAATTCATCATGTTTTTGATACCAGATTCCCATTTGTTCTTGCAGGGTTGAGGCAGGATGCCGGTGATCGTGGAGCAGGCGGTGCCAGCGGCAGAGACGTCCCCGTTACCAGAGGGCAACACGTCATGGCTGGAGCTGCTCACCAACGACTCATCCCGTGGCTACGACTATGACCTCAGCGTCCTCTACCACCGCCGTCCACTGTGGCGCGAGCCGCACCAGGTCATAGCCCTGGTGCTCTGCTGCACTGCAATAGTTGTCAATATCCTGTGCCTGCTTGCCATTCTCCAGATCCATGGCAAGCTTACTGCTCATTTCAGGCTCATTATCAGCCTGGCTAGTTCTGATATTCTCATTGCAACAAGTGTGATGCTTCATATGCTAAGTTCTCAGCTGTTCCCGGTTTATCTAAAGCCAGGTATTGGACCGGGAAATTACCGCTTACGGCGATGCTGTTTTGTTATCACCAAGGCCCTGAATACCACTGCACTCAACATCTCACTGCTGAATCTAATGGGAATGGCCATTGACCTGTACCTTGCTATTCTCCGCCCACTGCACTACCCACAGCTCATGGATAAACAGAGGGTTAACCTGATGATAGGCATTCTCTGGATGGTGGCCATTTTGTGTGGCTTCTCTGATGCCTTCTCGGTGATCCCAGAGCGTAAGCACCTCAAGCGCTTCAACTTCTGTGAGATGGCCTACATGACGCCATACCAGGATGAGTTCACTGTGTTCTCCATCGCTCTAGTCTGCTTCTTCATCATGGTCTTCATTTACATCAGGATCTACATCAAGATAAACCGCACGCACCTCACCCGTCTAAGTCGCCTTCAGGAGGACAATCGGCGACACCAAGTTCTGGATTTCAACCGTAACCGGAAGGCCTTGGTGACCACCCTAATGATCCTTGGCTCCTTTGTGGTGTGCTGGTTGCCACTTTGCCTGTTCCAGGTGGCTCTGATCATTCAGGTCAGCATTGACAGCTCGGTGGTGGAGCCGCTGCTGGCTGTTCTCATGAATGCTGACCAGTATCTGTATGACCTCCTACTGCTGAATGCCATCTGTGACCCACTAGTGTATGCCATCCGAATGCCAGAGGTACAGTTTGGTTACCGCCGGCTCTGGATGAAGCTAACAAGGCGCTTCCGGCGGCAGACTCAACCCCGCTGGGGACATACACATTCCTTCATTTCTGACAGGAAGGCCACTAAATATAATGATGGCTACACAGTGTCGCGACAAGACTCCAGTATGTCGAGGTGCAACTCCAAGAAGACCACCATCATCAACATAAGTGCAGAGACCCGGTTGTAATAATAAAGCCTACAGATGTGGGGAACTATCCCCTTTTTATATGTGTAGCCAGCCCTTCCGAATCCAACAGCATTCATATGCACACTTGTAATCTGGGATCTATGAATCGATATAGTCTATTTTGTATGCAGATAATGGCTCACCTATTCCAAGTTTTACAACCCATGTCTTTACTGTATCGGACAATCCAGGATGTATGTTTTAGCGGTTTGTACTAGACTGGGCTGATTCCCAGACCATTCAGCTCAACAGTGATCACTGGGGTGGGAGGGGTCCTGGTCCCTGCACTCAGTTATCAGCTATCAGTTTGACACCATGCATGTTAAGAAAGTTTAAAAAAAGAGGGTACTGGTTTTTACCGTCTACACTGACATTGAAAACTGAAGAAGCGGTTATTTTTAGAAAAACTATCAATGAAAATCAGAAATAGGAAAAATGCTGTGATGTAGTCTTTTGGAAATCCCATCATTACAATGGTGTCAAATTACCTATTGAGTGCAGGAACCAGGGAGGGATAAAGTTGGAGAAGGGATATCTTCCCATGATTACACATTGTACCACATTGATAACAGTAAATGGCAATGTATGAAGCCATTTGTATGGAGGGTGGTCGTTAATAATACCTTTTATTGTGATGACGTATAACATATGTCAGTTTCATGGCTTTATTATGACACTCTCCTTTTTTTTGTGGGATTATTCAAAGCACTTGCTTTTATAGGAAACAGAACCTTGCATATTTAGAGACAAATATGCAGGGTCTTTATTATCTATCAAGGCATGTTACTGGCCTTATACCTGTATTTATATTTGCCATCAATCTGAATTAGAGAGAAAACTAGATAGTGTATGTTACATGCTGATGCAACCATTTCTATGTTAAAGCATAGGGATGTACGCCATGACATTGTGTCCATATGCCATGGACTCTAGCATCCTAGCCTCATGTGATCGGTACTACAAGAAAATGTGGATGTGTTTCAGGTTAACTGACCCTACAAAGCAAAGCAGGACTGACACTTAAGATACAGGAACAATTTTTAAAAGGTATACTTGGGGCTATCCTAAATGAGATGGTCTGCAATTTTGTGCCACAGTTTGTCAATTTGTGAGGCCAAGGTATAACAAAATATGATCTACCTGCTACCTAAGGTTTCAGAGCTTTCAGTCAGTGGTGAAAACAGACAAAAAATTGGGAAAATAGGGGATTTTGGCTATTTTCAAGTGACTATGCTACTCTAAACAGCTCTGCAAAGCTTAATATTTGAGATATAGCTAAAAGAAAAAAAAGACCTCCCCAGGCAATGACACCCAAATATTTCCCCAATTGTCAAAAGTCCAATAATGTTGTTCAAAGAAAAAATAATGTGTTTTTCCCTTTGCACTCCATGGCTTCTGAAAACTTGCAAAGTGGAACTAATCTGATAACAACATTAAATATGGTTAATTTGATTATAATATGTACAGTCTTAACATATCTGTGTCAACTACTGCATGCATATGTTTTAATTTGAACCTACTTGTTGAGAGTCCGTAATCCTGGATTTCACACCCACATACTTTTGCTGATTTCAACTGTCCTTTATGAATTTAGCTTTCTTGATGAGAGTTAACCCTTTAAAGGCTGCATAGTGCTTTAATATGTATATAGTCTGGCTACAGAACAAAAGCTGAGTGTGACTACTAGCCACGGTTGTATTCATGCATCATGCCAAGCCTTCTAGAGTTTTCTAACCCCAAAAATCTTAATAGCGTGTATTTATAATCAAATAACTGCCATGTAATTATGCTGCACATAATGTACTTAATTGCACTATGCAGCCTTTAAAGGGTCAATTATGTTGCAGGAAAATGCAACAGTATGTTTATGCCAACCATGTTTTGAGAATACAACTTGTTCAAAAACCTGACATTGTATTTGATGGTTGTGCTTTATGAGGGAAATGAGACTTTCAAATCCCTGTGACCTTTCCTTTGCATGGGGTTTTGTGTCATCTTCATTTCAGATGTTTTATCAAAAGGACCACTGTAGCTCATAATTACATTCCATCAGTTTGCATTCTTGTTCTAACTTACATAGAATAAATTATTACTTTTCTGCTTCATTATCCTACTTAATGAATCAGGTCTAGGTGGCTTTTCCTAAATCCCAATACACCTTCCCCAAACCAATACTAATCCTATAAGGTATACATAGTGCTCTTAAATGTGTGCATTGCCTTTTGTGGTAATGATGGATAAATACAGCTTAGGCAAATCTACTTGCCTCAAAGGCATTCATGGAACATGATGGCACTCAACCGTGAAGGGTTGGCATTAGGCTTGAGTAGCTGTTTAGTGCTTTAATCCTATGTGTCCTGGCAAGTAACTCATAATAGCTGTATTCATACATCATGCTGGATCCTGCGGCATCTATCAACCCTGTATCGATGACATGATGCATAAATGCAGCTGTACTAGGTGACTAATGAAGCCTCATTTATGTCTCACAATGACAGTGGGCATTTAAGTACTCTGTAGCTCCCCAAGGACAACCCCCATCCCCTATGCTAAACTCCTTGTCTGCAATCTCTCTCTTCATGTAATATGTATCTGCTACCAGCTGTTTCAATTGGAAATAGCCCAGACTCAATGGCCCAGTGTTGAGGGATTGCCTATAAAGCCACTTGAGTGCCTCATTGGCCCTTCACCGTATTTCTTTCTGTTTGTTCTTGTGCTTAAGAGCTAAGAGGATCCAGTGATACAACTGGCTTTCCAAGTAGTGGATATAGGTAGAGAAAAGGTTTGTCTCATTAGTGGGACATACAATGGGTCTAAAATTGTACATTTTGTGAGCAGCTGCCCAAACAAATATGGTGACTGCAGGAGAGCAGTTTCTATCCAGTCTAAGGTAATATGAGCTAACATTGTATAGGTTCTGCTGTATGTGCTGGCTTTACAATAATGAATTAGGTAATTTTCCATGAAGGGAATGATGGCCCCTAGATCTAGAACACTCCTTTTTACTTGGCGGCTTTTCAAGAATGGAAGCTTTAATAGCCGACTGGTGTTAACTGATGCATGTTTTCTAGTTCTAAGGGCCTTTTCTGTGACTGCCTTAGTGCTGAGGGCCTAGTTCTGGAGGACTTAATTCTTGGTATAGCTTCTAAGAGCCCTAGTCTTGAAGGACCTAGTTCTGAGAGCCCTAGTCCAGAGGGCCTTAGTTCTCAGGGCCTTTGTATTAAGGGCTTTGTAAAGAAGGCTTTCTTCTTGAGCATTTAGTGGGTTTCGAATTGTGCATTTTCTGAGAAATTGTGGCATAGATCCCACAATTTACAATAAACAGCCAGAAAACAAGTGTCTGTCAAGTATATTGGAATGAGACCTAACATTGTATTAGATACTACAATATACATTGGCTTTAGAATATGGATAACTAAATAATGTCCCACGGCAGTGGAATATATTTACATTGTTCTTATCACATATGGATCTTAAAATGGCCGACGACCCATATGGTATAGAGTTGAATGAGTAAAGAACAATGTTATTGTAGGACACAGAGTGGCCCTTTGCATTTATTTTAAAAGAATTACTTAATTTGGCTGTAAAGATGTAAGGAAACCATGAAAAGTCACAAAGTATGATAACTTTCAAGTGCCGTTATCTATGGAATCATAGTAATCAATGGAAGGTATGGAATATGGGATTTCTAGTACTTTCATATACACCATACAATAAAGAATGTTCCTATCAATGACATCATGGCCTCAGACATAGAACCCACCTTTTCAGGTCAAGGGCTGCTTTAGAATGGTAGCTAAAATAGCCAAATGTCACTGAATGGGATGTTCTAGTTCTAGAGGCCTTATTTGTGACTGTGCCGGTTTGAGGACCCTAGTTACGGGGCCTTAGCTCTAAGGGCTTTATTTCTGCATCTCTTAATCCTAATAGCCCTGGTGATAGACATAACCTGACAACGTACAACCTTATCTAAGATCATATTGTAAATACAATTATGACTTATATATATATATATATATATATATGCTGTACAAAATGTTGCAGTGAGTACACAACCTGCATGGGTTTACATTGTATATATTTGTACTTGTCTTGTATATAATCCCTTTGAGTCTTGGGTTCAGCATTATTATGTAAATGTTTGTATACATACTATATATTATAGTATTTGGGATAATAACATTGTAGCATTATACCTCTGTGTGCCTTTGTTCAGACATATGCACATTTGAACAGGTCTCTAATACAGTTCAGGACTGAACTCAGGCCTTTAAATGGGACATGAAGTCCATTTAACACAAACATAGGTGTCACAGAGTCGGGTGATTTGAAATATGATAGAAAAACATTTAACATTTCTTCCCAAAAAAGGGGGGCTGGACTCCCCATGGACTCACAGACATAATAATAATCATAATCATCATGCCTTGTCTATATTGATACTATTGTAAATAATGAATGGCCCAGTAAACCTTTCCATGAATTTCAGCATTGTAATTATGAGTGTTGTGTGAAGTACAGATATTCTGTCCGTACTCCAAACAAAAATGTATTATACTTATATGATGATATCAGTGATGTAGCATATGATGTTAGGCAAACGTAAGAATATTAGGAGTTGGTGTTCCACCCATGTGATTTTGACATACAATAAAATATGTTTAATATAAAAGATGTTCAAGTTATTCCTCTATATATTGCAGTCAACTTCAAAAGCCAATAATTAGTGCTTTCTCTTCTTATGTGTCTTAATTAACCATGTAAGGGTTGCATAGTGCTTTGATGGTGCATGAATGGTATGCACAATCGCAACGGCTTCAAAAATGACAACTAATAGCACAGCACAACGTAACAAAGCACTATGCTGGCCTTTGAGGGTTAACATGATTCCTTAAGTTCCAACCACAAATGCCCTTTGCTAAGATCAAAGCCCTTATAGGGTTAGCACCAACCTCTGTTGAATGTTGATTCTAGAGAGCCACTCAACTAAGACACTCAGGTAAAGGCGATTTGACAAATCACTTACTGCCTGAGCAAAGAAAAACAGCCTCGCGTTTTCCCACCTCAAACACAGATTCATTTTATTTGGGAGTAAAGAAGTTGGGATTACAAGAAATGTGTACTGACTAGATTTCCATATAATGGGGCGGGGGGAATTATAAGAGACATTGGTTATTCACCCCCTCGTAGATTAATTCCAAATGCTATGATGCTAATTTTCTTTGTCCTGAGATCAGTGAGTGATGTTGTTTTTTCCAAAAAGGGGGAAGGTTGGTGGGTACCAATTGAATATTCCATGGGAAACCATGACCTATTTGGACCACTCCTAATGGGAGATCATACATTTTCACATCTTTTTCCCCAACAGAAAAAGTCACTCCTTAGATTAGCTGTTTTATTGAGGGTAAACTCATAAAATATTACAATGACCAGTTCTTATCAGACCCATTGGAGAAAGTACATAATGTGAAAGATGTTTATCAGAAAAGTAATAAATAAGTCAAAATTGTCAATAAGTCATCAGATTCTCATCGTTTTTTGTACTTGTTTGTGAGTGACTCTATTTGTATACTATGGTGGCCCAGGAGACTCAAGTAAAAAAAAAAGTTAAAAGTGATTTCTTTTTTGTGAAAGTGAAGTGTTTTTTTCAAAGTAAAGTGTGTTTTTTCAAAGTGCTTTTTTTTTCCAATTGATGTTTTTTTAAAGTGATTTTTTTTTTCAAAGAATTTTTTTTCTGAGATTTATTTTTAACATTTTCAGAAGAAAAAAAAATTCGAAATGAAAAACTCACTGTCGCTGTCAAGCTGATGGATGCGAACTTGTGACAGCTATCATTTAGTATTGGGATGGAGTACTTGTGGCAATTTATAGGGTCCTGTGTGGAAATTGACACCGGATAAGTGGCCTGCATAATAACTGGCCTTGGGATAAAGACATCCTTGCCCATTAGCCCCTGTCAAGTGGCCCTTTCCCAAGAAATGGGGGCCTTTGGCCCGGTAAAAATGTATGACAGGTATCCTTTAACATTGAGACTCAACATATCATAGCATTATTATATAGGATGCTGGGTGATAGCTGCCTGTTGAGTGGTCAATTTGCCTGTTGAGTGGCCATTTGGCCCCTGCGACTGCCCCCTGTGACTGGCCCCTGTGAGTGGCCCCCTGTGACACCTTGTGACAGCTATCTTTTCACACTAGAATGGAGTATGTATATGCGGGCATTCATTGGATCCTATGTGACCAGGTAATAAGCCTGCATGGGAATGGTAGAATATTGGCCCATTGGCCCCTTGTGGTGTCACTGTACAAATAGCCAACAAAATTTCTGGTTCTGACCCTATTTTTCTCCTTCAGATGGGCAAAAGGTTGGGTTCTTTTGAGTGTGCAGTAATAAATGACCCCTTTAATTAAAGCTTAACACATATCTGATTTTTTTATATGTATCCCGCATAAAAAAGTGTGTTCCGATTTTGCGCTAGTTGCCATGGAAACTGACTTACCCAAACTGGAGAAATTTTACAAGTGCCCAGCGACCTTTAACCTTGACTTTTGACCCCTCCAAGCACCACCCAGGGTTACCATGGCAACAACCAACTTTTTATATTTATTTAACCAAGGCCTTTGGCAATAATTTTCGCCACAGATTATGATTCTGTGACAAATTTAAGGCCTCCTAGTACCACTGATTATATGCACAGTAGTACTGTTTTTCATTGGCACTATTTTGTACTGTGACACCTTAAAGGGTCAGGTAATTTTTTCTGACTAAATTTCTTTTGTCACAGAATAAAGATATTCCCTCACCTAACAAGGATTTGAAGTCTTTTTTTGAGAATTTCATGACATTGTGACCAAAAAGCCATTTAAAGTATGTCTATGGGGTGCCTCAGGAGCTATTTTTTTGCAGATTTTGCCAGAAATAGAGGTACCTCTAATCCGCGAACTCTAGTGAAAAATCGGATCACACTATCATATGTCGGCCCACCCTTATAAGATGCCTTAACATACTGGGAATAATATTCTATAGCTGGTTAAGGCCTACACTCAAAACAGAAATCACCAAAGCAGTCAATAAGGGCCTAATGTCCCGGGATTTAGGCCCAAATTTGCAATTTTAGGGTTTTTCGGGACGTAGCATGTATATTTACAATGGCAACACTTAACAACACAATCAAAAATTCTGAGATGGGTCTGATATTATTTTCAGTGGAATCTTCCATGTGTTTGCCATAAAATGAGTATAATTCATGGTATTTTTCACAATTTTTAGGCCCTTTGGACTTGAATATGAAAAAAATACTTGGGAGCAGTTTCTGTGGCAAACAGCCTCAACTACCCTCCGGGTTGGGTTCTTTTGAGTGTGCAGTAATAAATGACCCTTTTAATCAAAGCTTAACACATATCAGATTTTTTTATTTGCATCCCGCCAAAAAAAGTGTGTTCTGATTTTGCGCTAGTTGCCATGGAAACTGACTTACCCAAACTGGAGAAATTTTACAAGTGCCCAGCGACCTTTAACCTTGACCTTTGACCCCTCCCCCCTTGTTGATGCACAGAGAGAAGTAAGAGTCTGTTACAAAGGCTTCTTGTGGTACGTGTCCCAACATAAGGAAGGCTTTACTTCACAGAAGTAGAAGATCTCCCTAATTAGTGGGTTTAACAGGTCATCATGCACCTAAGACAAAATTACACAATGAACCCACTTAACAGTCCTAATAGGTCTAATTCTGTTACTCAAACATCATGTGTCTGTGTGCATATTTCGGCCTTTGAGTTCTTGCGCCATAGGCAAAGGTGACACCTTTTACATCATTAATGGGGATCATGCAACCCAGACTTCCGGGATCTATACACCAGTGCATTACTTTCATTCCTCTGCTTCCCCACTAGGCACTCAATTAGTGGACCAGGAGCATGTGTATGTGGCTGTGTCACTTCCCCTAATCACCCCAGCATCCCATTCATACCGTGGTCTGAATATGGAATAAGCTTTTCATTGAGAACTGCCTGACTCTCTAAGGCCTTGAATTATACAGATCAATAGCTTTAAGAAGCATGGCAGGCTCTTAAGAATTCAGATGATAGAAGGATGGTGACATATGGACCATACTCATTCACACTGATACATATTAATCAGTGTCGAGTGTCAAGGAACTAGCTCTGGGTTCTCACGGGGAAAACAGGTGATGCGGGTGTGGGAGGCAGGGGTATGTTATCTGCCTAGTTATACTTTACAGCCCTATATTTCAGCAATTTGAGACTAGTAGCTTAACGTATGATCCACATAGAAATACAATATTGGCAGGCAAATAATACGTAGAGTATAATTAAGACAATAACTGGAATAGGTAAATGAATGAGAGATACAGATTTATATTTTGTATCCCAGCAACAATGATATTAATAGTAGTCCTATCTCGCCTACAACGCTTCTATAATGTTGTATAGCTGCTTTATTATTGACATAAGGCTTTAGTATTTTTCAAGTATGAACATCCTTTTTAGAGTTGAAACATTGTGTATTTGACCTTAAAGAGTTTAAAGAAAGATATGAAATGAGATGATTCAGAATATATATATATATAAAAGACAACAATATTTAAACCTATTGTTATGAATATCTGGAATTTAACAATTGACTATGCTCCAGTATCTCCGAGTTTTTTTTGCCAGAGACTGCTAATTGTCACAGAATGGGAACTGTTTGTCACATCTCATATTCATAAGCACTAAGCAGTAGGGCCATTCTGTAAGGACATCAGGAGATACAACTGATGCCTGCAACCACATTGTGCAACCCGGAATATGGTACCTTTCTAAATCTTGCAGGAGGTGGCCAAGTTGGCCGGGCATACCCCAAGTTCTTGATTAGTCATTATTACTCTCCACAGGCAAACTCTAACTCTTCTTCGTTACACCTTTCACAAAAAGTCATTTAAATATTGGGGATCTGACCGAGATAGAGAAGAAATGGGCTAAAGAGTGTAGTTGATCTAATCACATAACCAATGCATGGCCATAGGCAAAGTGAGGGAAGATTAGTACATTGTACCTAAGGATGAACACAGGTCTTATATATGTCTGTTCCAACATGGTCACAAACATTTTCAGGATTCAATGTGCCACAATGATCAACCATTTGTCAATTTGAATCAAGGTCCTGTGCCTAGGCCAAAAAAAAAAAAAGGTGTGTTTCAGGCAACATGGTCCAAAAATTTAGGGTAGGTAGGTCGGATTTTTTTTTTTTTTTTTTTTTTTTGAATGTTGGAGGTACTTTGAATGAGTCACGGACTGCCATATCGACTCGCGGGTCATTAAGACGACTCACCGATTCTTACTATAACTATGAATTTATTGGACATTCTTGTTAATAAGCAATTTTCTGAGGCTGGACAGTTAATTAGGCATTGAACTGTCCTTCCTGACCAAAAAATTGCTAAAATTTCCGAAAAATATGAATATTTTGCAAAAAAAAAAAAAAAAATCTCCAAAATCGGAAAAAAATGCTAGGGTCGGCCCTTTTTTGAAACTAGGGTCGGGTTGCCTGAAACACACCTTTTATTTTTTTTGGCCCTATTGGTGGCAGGAGAGGATGATCTCATTGGCAGATAAAAATGATGAAATTATCAAACACAGCAATAGGTCATGTATGTAGTAGTTTTAGGACATCTTCCAATCTGTACACGAAATACAGTGAAGGAGGCTTATAGGTTCCTTCAATGAATACCCCTACAGATTGGTACTAGTCCTATAAACTGTACAAGAGGTGTGACATGCTTTGTCCTCCTTGCCCGCTGTGGTATAAGAAACAAGTATTCACTCACAGTAATCACCAACTGACTGACCTTTGAATATTAACCCTTTAGTAAAACAGCCAAGCAATAAAAGAGGCTACCTTCATGTCCTAGACTGAGAAATGTCCTGCATTGTCTAAATAGTGCAGGATGTTTTGACCAACAATGCCATAGCTTTTGCTGGTGCCACCCTTAGCCTTTTTAAGCACTACTAAAATATTCCCTTTGTTACCATGTTCATGCATTGATACAGGGCTACGAGTAGCTCACCAGTGCTAGATTCAAACACCTTGTTGACCAAAGAGTGCTGATACACCCCGGAGGATCAGTCAGGATGCACTCTCGCAGAGTAATGCCAAGGTTGCATTCATGCATCATGAACAAGTACTTAGCACATTAACTCTTCCTTTACCATATTCCCCATAAAGACACCTATGCCAAAATCCGGAAATATAGATTGAATATTAGGTTGTAGGGGATTTTTGCCTTAAATATTGCATAAAATCATACCAAAAATAAGTTGACTCTCATCAAAGTTGAGATGCCCAGCATTTCTACAATACTGAATCTAGGCGCAGACAGATTCAGATATGCAGAGACAATATGCCATAGATAGCCGTGACAAATTTTCATAGGATTCTACCAACTTTCACATAAAGCACAAAGGGTCAAAAATAGGCCAAAATACACCTGTAATCGGCCAATATTGTGCATATATGCGCGATTGGTAAAGGAGGGTAAATTTGCATATATGCACGATTGGTAAAGGAAGAGATAAAGCACTATGCGGCGCTTAAATGGTTAGTACCTAGAAGCTTGCTAATCCCCCATGCTGTCTGCCAGTCTGCCAAGGCCCATTCTCTAAGGCCCTTTGTCAATGCCTTTGTCTCAGAGTGGACAATGCCAATAGCTGCTGGTAGTGCCACCTACGACCACCTGCATCATCACTCCAGGGGAGCAGGATGAATTATGCACACAGGCACAATGTGAGTCTAAAAAAGGCCCTGTGTGACAGATAGTATCAATGGGGATTAATAACTACTGATTTAGAGCTCTGGGAGTCTAATAAATAAGGCTATGGTGGCTAGACTGATATCAATGAAGCATTGTAGTAACTAGGAGGAAACAGAGAAGGGTGGTTGACCAGTGCTACTTTGTCATTGCTGGGTGGTGTGTAAAGGCATAAAAGTCACAGGGTTTATGGCACAGACGCTGTAGGTTCCCATATCCCTCTTTCTAGAAAGTAGTCCTCATTTTATGAACTCTCACATAAATTTTGTTTTGGCATGATAAATGGTCAGGATTATTTGATTGCTACTACATTCAATCAATAATAGATTCACCTTTGGTTAACTCCTCCTGTCCTTGATTATCATGGCCTCTACAGGAAGTGTGATGACTCATCTTATATTTATTATCTAACCTGATGTTACTATTATATCCAAATTGCAATATAGTTTAGTGATTCTAGGTTTGTACACAGTCATTCGATTTGATATCATCAACAGTCTATCTCACATTTATTAAGTATTCATTGTACACCAATCAAACTAATGAATGAAGGTCCTTTATGTTGGAAACTGAATGCTTTGTTATAACCTTCCTTATTACACTTTCCAATATTAAACGGTTGCTTAAGTTACCCCATTTGGGGCGATTGTCCTACATGTAGGACGTTTTTGACGTATTTTAATGGATTTTTAAGGCACCAAATTACAGTGACAAAGTCATAAAAATTCAAAATTATTTTTTTGAGCTTGATCTGTGGAACTTGGTCTTTGGGAAGTCCAAGGTGTCTGTCTCTATAATTGTTTCCCTTGAAGATATAGCAATGGCAAATCAAAAGATATTTAATGAAGGTTTTACTATATTTAAAGCAATATTTAAGGTCAAAATCATAATAGATATCAAATAATATCACTAATTTTAGTCAAAAATGACTTTGAATATTTTTTCATGCTGAAAATGATGGAAACAAAAGATTTGATGATTTTTGATGTATTTCTGTGGAAAATCCTTGTTTCCCTGGCAACCAAATATCCCAAAATAGTGATTTTTGTTGATCTTGGTTGCTATGGTAACAAAAAACACCACTTTGGCTGTAGCCACTCAACATAAAAATTTTGATTAAATTTAACTATCATCATCATATAAAATTGGTTTTAAGTCATTACAATGCTCCAAAGTTGTGATATTGCAGTTAAAAGGAAAGGGGTATTTACCCAATTTTGACGTCAGGACGTCATATTTATGACGTCATATCTTTATAGATAATGTATTTATGCAAATTCGGGTTATTTCATTTTAAGAAGTCTTGATATACTTTGACCCTTAATGGTTTCACTAATAATTGGACTATTCGCAAAATTCTTTCAGTTCTGGAAAGCCCAGACAATTCTCTACAAGAGAAAAATGGTCAAAAAATGGCTCCGCCCTAAATGGGTATACACGTAAGGCATAATTCATTTAGAAATTTGTCAGAATATTATCAATGAAAACACTAAGTTTCAACCTTTAATCTCAATTTCAACATTCAACTGTTGTTGTTTGGCATCTCTGACAGTAACCATTATAGGAATATCAAACATGGACGGGTCGTCATATGAATCATTCTGAAAGCCGCAGGTAGGATTGTGACAAACTGTCAACAACAGCCATTCAGACAGCGGTATCCATGTGTGCAATTAGCAGCATGAGGCCTATTCAGGGCTTAAGGTATAATAAGGCTGACAACAGCTGGTGCCTCTTCTCGGGAAAGCCATACTCAGGGGTTTGCCTATGGAAGATAATAGAACAGTTCTGCAGCTAACAACTTATCAATAAGGAAACTTATGGTTAGTAGCAGTATAGGCAGTAAGGCATCAGTTCCCCTTCTGTCAATCCCTAGTGATGCATACACAGAAGCAATGACAGTTTGTGACAAATCTACTTGGGTTGTCCTAATTGTATGGACATAAAGGTTTGCAGTTATTTCTTAGCCTCAGTCAGAAACATTTTGGTGAAGAAACCTTGTTGACAGGATGATGTAATCCCAAATAAAACTTGATATCCTCGCATAAAACCCTGAAATTGATTGCCAAAATATTATCTGTTGGCCATTAATTAGTAGCTGTTTGGACAGACCTCCTTATAGCTACCCAGGTGCTGACCACAACCAATCTGAGATTGCAAAACTCAAGGTCAATAAAGAAATGAATATTTGGTTCTCAGCCTTAATTGGATAAAACTAATTTTTTGTCTGTGGGACCAAAATGAACTCAATTCTTTTAAGGCAACTTGACCTTTCTTGAAAAAAAATGAAAGTACTAAACCCACAATGTTGATCTTCAAAAAATAAAACCTTGTCAAATAATAGTTAGACATACATAATCTCTTTCAATCTCAATTTTCTTATCTCATATCAATAACACAGATCTCTATAATTATGCAATTAACGGTATGGAATTCATTGAGCAGGTTTATCACTCCACAGGCACCATGAAGTCATATATTGATGGTTCTTTCAGGACTACCAGGAACCATTTGTTGCAGTCTATAGGGCACTGACGGAACAGTCCCTGAGTATCAACTCCATAGTAAAAATCATCCAATCAGTATTCACTTTCATTCAACAGTATTTCTGGTTACTGGCAACTTGCTAGGACTGGCAATATGCAGGCCTGGTTTCACTGGTAAAGCTGCGTACTGCCTATGCTGGCAAACTTACTTATTCCGACAGAGAATTAATTATATGCCTCACTCACTGATGCTTACACTAATAGAGAACGTTTCCCACAGAAGTAAACATCTCATATTGATAAGCCCTTAGCAGCAGGACTTTTCTATGACTCTTATCTCCTCACGCAAACCCCTAAGTAGAGCTTTCCACTGATGACATGTAAAGCGGAGGGTTTAGATAGGAACGTGAGATAACATAGGAGCTGCCATCTGCTGTCAGCCTAATCATACATAAAACCCCAAAGCTGCCACATGCTGGTAATTACTCACATGGATACTGATGTCTGAATGGCTGAGGCTGAAGATTTATCTCCTTTCACCTGCCTCCTATATTCCCCTGCCATAATGAATTCCCACTCACAATCCATTCATGTGAATATTAGAGTTATTAGCAGGAACTAAAGGATAAGTTGAGGTTTGAAATAGGTGTTTTTGCTTTTATGATCATTTTGCAGTGAAAAGGTGCATATCACTACAGTGCTAACACCATAAAGTCTTGCAAAGAAGCCAAATCTTTATAAGCTGCCCCTAAATTGAGACATTTCTATAAACCTAAACTTTAGTACTGCAGTATACTTTCAAAAACCCTCTTATAAGCTGCCCTTTTTTGTAAATATCACTTGGATTTTGTTGATCATTTCTCTATATTTAAAATAGCACCCTTCTAAGGCCCACCAGCTGTAGACCATGATGTAAGAAATATGTCCAGCCTGAGGGTGTTGTTGGGTCACACTATATAGCAGCTCATATAGGTGTACCTGAAGTAGGGACGTTACTTCGAATCAATGCCAGAGTAAGCTGATGTTCGCCATGAGTTATATTATTGAAGTAATCCTAAGCATTTTGACCTGAAGTCATTACTAATTGATCACATTTATGATTTATAGTATAAGAAATGAGATTTTGAGATATTCCCTATGAATATGATCCTTTCCAACATAGGGGTATTTGTAGCAATATGATGAAATTATGACCGTATCATAGAGACCCATCGATAAAACCTTGTGGTTTGTTTCATTCAGTTAATCCAATTAAATCAATGAACTGGAAAAAATCTCCTTGACGTTTGGCCTTCAAGTTCTCAGATTGATTGTGAAGCCATCTGGGCAGTTATAAGCTGGCCTGCAGTTAATCTTTTCACCAATTAACCATTGATTAAACGCAAAAACACATGATTTCTTTGCCAAAATATTTCTGACTGAATGAAACAAACAACTACATGGCTGTCACCATGCAGTCAGTTTTTCAGAAATAGTACTAAGCTTTAACATTAATCCTACATTATTTACTGTAAACAAATCTTATATCACTCTTTACATATTTTCGAAAACTGTGGACACATGGAAATCTTCGAAAATATTTATAGCCCAAACATTTATCCAGCATACACAATTATACAACTACCATATTTCAAAATTTTTGGATTTAATTGAATTTCCTTGAAATTGTACCTTTTAGCAAATTGGGAAAGTAACTACCCCCTTAGGCTAAATAGAACGTCATTTGCCTTCCTTTCCATGATCAATTCCCTTTCAAAACCCTGACAGTTTTCCCACAGTCACATTCACAAGGGTGGATTGTGAGAGGGAATATATTCTAAAGGTGGAAGGTAGGCTGGTAAGGCAAGATAGGGCCTTGACAACAGCCGTTCTGACATTCGTATCCTATGTGTGCAATTAGCAGTATGTGACTGCTTTAAGTATGATCAGGCTGAAAGAGGCTGAGGGAGCTTCTATTTTAAATCTGTTCGATGTCAGATCCAATGTAAATGCCCTCTTATGAAAGCTGTATTTTAGCTGCATTGTGGAGAGTGATTACAATAAATCCAGAGGTTTTGATTTACCAGCAAAAACATTAATGGATTGTGTTAATGACAAGCCACAATTCAGGATTCCATAATCATACACATTTACAGATTGTATTTTTCCACATAAAATTAGCTTCATCTGAGTACTAAATAATTTGATTTGATTCATATTTGATATCTTAAATTTAGATCTCTATACTGACTAGAACTTTTATGTGAGCTCCCACAGCAACTGTAATCTTTCGGAACCTAGATCCAGGATAACAAGTTTAGCCATGCACTGGGTTAAAGATATGAGGTTTCCCTCATCACTGAGGGCCAAGATATGGATCTGCAGCTGTAGCCTTCCTAACATGAAATAAATTGATCTCACCGCTACCATACTCCAGCACCATGACTAGGGCTACCCTGATCAGTTCTTGTCATGTTGTAATTGGCTGATTTACATGCAGGTATGTGGTTGGGTGTTTCACCTCTTGTCAGGAGAACTAGGCCGTTATTTAGGGATGGCATGATGTCTTAATCCTCTGTATTAATTTGCTGTCATTGGTGCTGCAATGGTGCATCTTACCAAATATGAGAACAACCAACCCCATAAGGTAGACATTAAGTTTGAACACAGCACCTTAACATAGTGACCGCTGTGTTGCCCATACAACTGCAACAAATCGCAGAGAATGACTCTAACATTGAATCCACATTGACAACTTGTTAATTAAAAGCCTTCTTCAAGACAATGAGACATGCTATAATAATATTATCTCGGCAGGATGTCAGTTGTGAACACCTCTATTGTATCAACAGTTAAAAAGTGCGATCCCATAATTAACTACTGGACTCCTGTACAACCCACAGGTCGGACAGGATGCATGAATAAGAGTGAACTTGGCAGAGCTACATTCATGAATCATAATGAAATGCTACAAACCACATCAAAGTACTCTGTTAGTACGCCAATCCTCCATGCTGCCTATCAGTCTGCCAAGACCCATTCTCTAATCCCCTTGATCAGTGCATTTGTCTCAGAGTGGACAATGCCAATAGCTGCTGCTAGCGCCACCTACCACCACCTGCCTCATCACTCTCCTCCAGGGGGGCAGGATGAATTATGCACACCAACACAGCTTGGGACTAAAAAGCCGTGTCTGACAGATAGTATCAACTCAGATTAATAACTGATAATTTAGAGCTGTGGGAGCCTAATAAAGAAGGCTATTGTAGCTAGACTGATATCAATGAAGCGTAGTTGTAACTAGGAGGAAACAGAGGAGGTAGTTGACCAGTGCTACTTTGTCATTGCTGGGTGGTGTGTAAAGGCATAAAAGTCTGAGTGTTTATAGCACATGGGCTGTATGTTTCTTCATGTAAGGGTTATGTATAGTACATACCGTCGCCTCAGTATACAAAGGTTGTAAGTGAAAAAATACAATTTTTTTTTTATTCTTTGATATTTTTCTTTATCCAATGAATTTTCGACAATTTTTGGAATTTTTCAAAAATGACCTTTTTTGGGGAGGTAATAGCTCAGTATACAAA
This sequence comes from Harmothoe impar, assembly GCA_947462335.1. Taxonomy (NCBI): domain Eukaryota; kingdom Metazoa; phylum Annelida; class Polychaeta; order Phyllodocida; family Polynoidae; genus Harmothoe; species Harmothoe impar. Next base: position 24,627,907 of record OX381715.1, on the reverse strand, counting down.
GGTCGTAACTGAGAAAATGATTTTTTTCTCAGTATACAAAGGTCGTAAGTGATGTGAAAATTGTAACCCCAATGTATTTTGTTATCAAAACAGCATTTTTGTGGGCAGTTTCTAACTATTTTATATAATTCCTTTTATATAGGTACATTTTGGATATTTTTACAAAAATATGCTAACTTTAAAGTATGAAGTCAGGGAATATAAGGGGTAAAATACAGAAATTGCTCATTTTAGCAGAAATCTCACTGTTGCTAAGCAACAGCAAGATGTGTATGATTTTTTTAAAGTAACATAAGCAACAAAAAATATAAAAGATTCATTTAGTGACCATTAGGCTTAAATTAATTAACTATTTAGGCATTTCCCTACAGTTTTGAACTGAAGAAATCACTTACAACCTTTGTTTACTGAATCAATATACAAAAATATACATTCAATTCAGAATACAAAGGTCGTAAGTGACCTAATTTTCCCCATTTTTCACTAATTATTGCCATATTTACCATTGGACTAGGTAGAATAATTTAGTATAATTCATATAATTAGTTTTGACTTACTATTGTTTACATGTAGGACGATTTCTGGGACAATATATCATGTATTTTAGGAATTACAGCCTGAAGATTACATTGATTTTTCTTATTTTGCTCATATCTCAAAACATGAATTTTCCACTTACGACCTTTGTATACTGAGGCGACGATACTCTGTCCCAGAAGCAGTTCTTTTTTGTTTGCTGTCACATACATTTCGTTTTAAAGATGATAAATGGCCATTAGTGACATGAATGGTGAACTTTAACAGTACTAATAAAGACTGCTGTCAGCATAGGTTATAATACTGGCATTGTTTTTCATGATACTTATAGAAGGTAGAATAACTCATTGCCTGCTGATTCTTAACCCTGGTGTTACTATAATATCAATGATTCAAGGAATGTTATTTATTTATTTAGGTAAATAAACAGTAAGGAACTGTCCTATGAATCTTTGTCAACATTTTATTAATATCCGATCCCCATTTGTAGAGACGTTACCAGAGGGCAACACGTCATGGCTGGAGCTGCTCACCAACGACTCATCCTGTGGCTAAGGCTATGACCTCAGTGACCTCTACCACCACCGTCCACTGTGGCACAAACCACACCAGATCATAGCCCTTGTGCTCTGCTGCACCGCAAAAGTTGTCAATATCCTGTGCCTGCTGGCCATTCTCCAGATCCATGGCAAGCTTACTGCTCATTTCAGGCTCATTATCAAACTGGGCTAGTTCAGATATTCTCATCTCAACAAGTGTGATGCTTCACATGCTCAGTTCTCAGCTGTTCCCAGTTTATCAAAAGCCGGGTATTGGGCCAGGGAATTACCACTTACAGAGATGTTGTATTGTTATCAACAAGGCCCTGAATACCACTGCACTCAACATCTCACTGTTGAACCTGATGGGCATGGCTATTGACCCGTACCTTGCTATTTTCCACCCACTGCACTACCCACAACTCATGGATAAACAGAGGGTAAACCTGATGATAGGCATTCTCTGGATGGTGGCCATTTTATGTGGCTTCTCTGATGCTTTCTCAGTGAACCCAGAGTGAAAGCACCTCAAGTGCTTCAACTTCTGTGAGATGGCCTACATGACGCCATACCAGGATGAGTTCACTGTGTTCTCCATCGCTCTAGTCTGCAGCTTCATCATGGTCTTTATTTACATCAGGATCTACATCAAGTTCTAGATTTAGACCATAATGGGAAAGCCTTGGTGACCACTCTCATGATCCTTAGGTCATTTGTGGTGTGCTGGTTGCCAGGTGGCTCTGATTATCCAGGTCAGTATTGACAGCTTGGTGGTGGTGCAGCTGCTGGCTTTTCTCATGACTGCTGACCAGTGTCTGTATGACCTCTTACTGCTGAATGCCATCTGTGACCCACTAGTGTATGCCATCTGAATGCCCAAGGTACAGTTTGGTTACCGCCGGCTCTGGATGAAGCTCACAAGGTGCTTCCGGCAACTGACTCAACCCCGCTGGGGACATACACATTCCTTCATTTCTGACAGGAAGGCCACTAAATATAACAATGGCTACACAGTGTCACGACAAGACTCCAGTATGTTGCGGTGCAACTCAAAGAAGATCACCATCATCAACATAAATGCAGAGACCAGGTTGTAATAACGAAGCCTAGAGATGTGGGGAACTGTCCCCTTTTTTGTATGTGTAGCCAGTCTATCACAAGCCAACAGCATTTATATGCACATTTGTAATCTGGGATCTAGTAATGGATATAGTCTATTTTGTATGCAGATAATGGCTTGCCCATTCCAGGTTTTACGAGCCATGTCTTTGCTGTATCAGACAATCCAGGATGTGTGTTTTAGCTGTTTGTACTAGACTGGGCTCATTCCCAGACCACTCAGATCAACAGTGACCATTAGGATGGGAGAAGCTTGGGTCTCTGCACTCTGCTCTTACTATGACACCATGTTATAAAAGGCTAAAAAAGCTGGTACTAGTTTTTATTCTACACTGACATTGAAAATTGAAGAGGAGGATAATATTAATGAAAGTCATAAGACGGGATGCACACACTTATTTTGTCAGTTTTTCTAGAAAAAAAGGCATCAGGTGGTGTTTTGGAAACCCAGTGTTAACTATGGTGTCAAGATGCCTATTAAGTGCAGAAACCAGGGGGGTGGTAGAGCTTGAGAAGGGATATGTGGTCTCATTGTACTGCATTGATAACAGTAAATGGCGATGTATAAAGCCATTTGCATAGTGGGTGGTCGTTAATAACACCTTTTATTGTGCTGACTTATAATAATGTATGTCAGTTTGATGGCTTTATTATGACACTCTCCATGACTTTATTTTGTGGGATTATTCATAGTGGTTTTATAGGAAACAGAACCTTGCATATTCAGAGATGAATATGCAGGGTCTTTATTATATATCAAGGCATGTTACTGGTTTTATGCCTGTATTTATATTTGCCATCAATCTGATTTGGAGAGCCAACAAAATAGTGTATATTCCATGTTGATGCAAACATTTCTATGTTAAAGCATAAGGATGTATGCCATGCACTGTAGCATCCTAGCCTAATGTGATCAGTACTACAAAAAAATGTGGGTGTGTTTCAAGTTAACTGACCCTACAAAGCAGAGCAGGGCTGACACTTAAGATACATAAACATATACTTTGGCCTATTCTAAATGATATTTTCCGCAATTTAGTGACACAGTTTGTTGATTTGTGAGTATAACAAAGTTAAAATCTATAACAAAGTTAAAATTTATATACCTACTTAGGATTTCAGGGATTTCAGTCCGTGTGAAAACACACAAAACATGGGAAAAATAGGGGAATTTTTATTATTTTTCATGAAAAAACATAAATTATCAGGTGAATAAGCTACTCTAAACGGCTATATAGAGCTTAATAATTGAGATATAGCTAATAGAGAAAATAAAATTCCCAGTTAATTTCCCGATTATTAATTAACCCGCTTACACCTAAAGTGGCAGTTATTATCAGAGACCACTGAAAATTGATAAGTGGACCCATATATGGCCATGTATGCCCTGTAAAAAATTTCTAAGCTCTATCTTTAGCGGTTGCCGAGATTATTAGCGTTCTTTACCGTCCTACATGTAGGACAGTAGGGTTATGCCCTACTGTCCTGTGGCCTCTGCCTGGGCCTATGTTATTGTAAACCCATAGATAGTTATCAATAGTAACTGAATATTGTCTCCCACTCTAAAAATGTTGCTGCCAGAACAGTTTTAAGTACATCTGCCCTCCTATATTGCATCCAAGGGATACATCCATCTCAATGGTTTGTTGCTAAGGTAACTAGTTGCTTAGCAACAGCCGTTCTATTTGTTTATTTGCCTAGCAACACATGGTTAATGGGATCTTAGCTCAATTTCAACCATACCTGACCCCACTAAAATGATACCACAGGTTCTGTTGCAGTTATCCATGTGTTGCCAAGGGAGGTTGTTGCTTAGCAACAGCCATTCCAATTGCTTATTTGCCTAGCAACACACGTTTACGTGGAGTTTAGCTCACTTTCAATCATACCTAACCCTACTAAAATGGACCCAATGGTTTCAGGGCAGTTATAAACATGTTGCTAAGGATATGGGATGCCTAGCAACAGTCATTCTAAATGTTTATTTGCCTAGCAACACATGTTAACCTGGCCTTTAGCTCATTTTCAACCATAGCTAGCCCCACTAAAATTATCATCTAACCCTGCATTTTATATGTTAGTACAAGTTAGTCAGCCAGTAAGAACTACTATTTAAATATAGATCTATGGATTTTTTGCCAATGTTTTCATGGTTGACCTCGGAGAAGATGAATATTGACAAACTGTATCAGATACAACTTCAACCAATATGTAGATGTATGACCTTTAAAAATATAACCTTGACCTTGACCCAATGTCATCCTTTTAGCATGAACTGTTGAACTATGCTATTTCCAAAAACCCACAACAAATCAAAGATCTAGCTAGTTTTTCCTTTCAAATATACCCAATTTAATGAAATTTCATGGTAACTAGGGTTGACCTTGACCTTTCAGTCTGATGGTATGTAGATGGTATCTACACACCTTCATGAAGGGTCAAGTCTTGAGCTACAATATGGCATCTCTTAAGAAATTAACCATATTCCTTCTACAATGTATGTATATTGAGTGAATATGGACAAACTACATAAGGTCTAACTCTAATTCTGACCAAAATTTTGATATTTGACCTTGAAAAGATGACCTTGACCTTGGCCCAAGGTCATCTTATGAATATGAACTGGAGGACTAATTTAGTTCAAAACACCAACAACATATTAGAGCTCTATGTAATTTTTCTTCTAAGATATACTCAATTCATTGAAATTTCATGGTAACTAAAATTTTGGCGTGACCTTGACCTTTGACCTCTGATTACACAAAGATGGCTAACATGCCAGACTGCTACGCTACAAAAATATTATTTTCAGGCATAAATTATACCTTTCCAAATAAATTGCATTAAGCTTGGTGCCTCACAATGGTACAGACTAACAATATTTGGCTTACTGAGTTATGAGTTACTTCACATTAATGAAGCACTCACTATGCGTACATTTTCCTGACCTTTGACCTCAGTTTTGACCTTCCCCTGACCCCTACATCATACTACGCACACCAAATTCAAAATCAGCATACTAAAATTAGGGTAAACCCATTTTCAAAGTAACTATATCAATCCACTCACACTGAATTATAATATTGACTTTTCGACCAGTTGGCCAACAATTGCGTAACACTCAGTAGCCCATAGTCCTACTGTCCTTCTGTAAGGACGGCTGGGAAAATGAGCCAATTATACCTTTATTGCTTAACATCATGTTCACAAAAAAAGACACACATCCTCAGACATGTTTTTTTCACATGTTATGACATTTTGATAAATGTGGCTTGGAAAATGTTCTAGATAACACAGGAATTAATTCCAGCATTTTCCTGGTTATCATTTTCCAAGATGTATGGATTTTGGGACCTCAGTCTGACATCATAGCGGTAACCATGGCAACCCTTGACAAAAATTGCTGGGAACTTGGAGACTTGAGCTTTATGAACCAAAAACACAATTTAAAATCTATGGATTTTATCTTTAGTAAACAATCTCTTGTTATATGTCCTATAGGTGTCCTACATGTAGGACAGTAGGGTTATCTGGGTTAAAAGTTATGAAAGTGTTCTTTTTTGATTCTATAATAGAAAAAATTATGTTTTAGTTCTGTTCTGTTTTGAGTCTATGCATGTATAATCTATGCATATTATGCGTTAATTCAATCCAACCTGTTGACAGTTCTTAAAAGGTTAATCCTGGATTTCACACCCACATACTTTTGCTGATTTCAACTCTACTTTATGAAATTAGTTTTCTTGATGAGAGTTAACTCTATAAAGGCTGCATAGGGCTCTAATATGAATGTAGTTTGGCAACAGAAACCAATCCGGGTGTGACTTCTAGCAAGTGTTGTATCAATGCATCATGCTGTCCTTTGGGAGTGTACTAACCCCAAAGGGTTGACATGATGCTGCAATGTAAGAATTGCCAACTAATTACTAATGCTGCAATTATGCAATATTCAGCCTCTAAATGGTCAATTTTGTGCCAGGAAAATGCAATATTATGTTTTTGCCAACCATGTTTTGAGAATACAACTTGCTCAAAAATCTGACATGGTATTTGATGGGAGTGCTTTATGAGGGAAATGAGACTAGCAAATCACTTCAATCTTTCCTTTGCACTTTGTTTTGTGTCATCTTCATCTCAGATCTTTTACCATATGGACAACTATAGCTCATAATTACATTCCATTGGTCTGCATTCTTTGTGTTCTTACTTTCATTGGAGTAATAATTACTTTTCTGCTTCATCATCCTACGTAATGAATCGGGTCACAGTTGCTCTCCTCAAATCCCAGTACACCTTCCCCAAACCAATACTAACCCAATAATGGCTGCATAGTGCTCTTAAATGTGTGCATTGCCATTTGTGGTAATGATGGATAAACACACCTTCAGCGAATGTACTTGCCTAAGAGGCATTCAACCGTGTAGGGTCAGCATGAGGTTTGAATGCAGGTGTACCGAGTTTCTCATGCATCATACTGACAAATGACGATAATGCATCAAAACAGTTTGATGTTAGTGAAAGCCAACACATATCAAAGCCAAAGCATGAATAACACTCAAAAGTTTGTTTCAAAGCCACATTTTGATATGACATTTATGGATGAAGGTTATCCTGTTGAGTACACCTTGGTAACATTTAGGCAAACCATTTCAAAGATATTTAAAACAACCATTAATAGGGACAAATGCATATAAGAGGGGTAGCAGCTCAGGTTAAACCGACATCACAGAGAGACCCTTGTCCTCCAGTGTCCTCCCTGCCTGAAAATCTATTTATCCTGTGTCAGCGATTCACCAGTCAACTCTTTAATTATAATGTAATGCTTTGATGCTATATGACCTGGCAAGTAACTCACTACAACAGCTGCATCCATACATCATGCTGGATCATCAGGAGGCTATCAGACCTATAACGATGACATGCTGCATTAATGCAGCTCTACTAGGTGAATCATGAAGGCTGCATTAATGCCTGATGATGACAGTGACCATAATGCATTAGGTGGGTTAATCTGATGTCATCTTGGTCTACTGTGCAGTTTTCTGCGCAGATACATTCTCTAGTTTGACCATAGACCTTTGTGTCATATTGGAACAAGTTTAATCAAATTGTCCTATGATGGACAAAGATGTTGCCTGACCGGAACGGGAACAATCAACCTTTGGATGTGAAGGCATGCATTCTGCCACTGTGCTATGGAGTCTGTGGTGGTGGCTCTCATTCAGAAGTCATACATAACTAGCCCTCAGTATATTTTTAGAGAGAAAACATTAAAACCTAGATATCCTGAGAGTGTTATATAGAAATTTAGCTACTTTTCAATACTATTTTATGGACATAATATGTGGCAAAACACTATACTCCTATTATATGAAACACTGACTTAAGGCTTGAATATCTCAGAAAACAGCTTGAGACCCTCCTATTTTCTCAGCTTTGTTGGAAAGTGTATACGCTATCATGGTCTCATGCCAAAAAACCTGATGAAGATCTAGCTACTTCTACACCATGGGATTGACCAACCTTAAAGTACTTTTTAGCCCCTTAAAGGGTTAACAACACCCATCTCCTGTGTTTCTCAGTATGCTTAAGAGTGCAGAGGAGCCAGTGATAAAACTGGCATTACATGTAGTGGAAATATGTAGGGAAAGGTTAGTTTCATTAGTGGGACATAGCATGGGTCTCAAATTGTGCATTTTGTGAGCAATTACCCAAGCAAATATGGTGGCTGCAAGAATAATATTTTTTATGCAGTCCAAGGTAATTTGAGCCAACATTGTGTAGGTGCTGCAGTATGTGTCAGATTTACAACAATTATATTAGGTACTTTTCCATCAAGGGAAAATGGCAGATGGCTGTCAACTGGTGTGTTTCAGTTCTGTGGGCCTTGTCTGTGACCGCCTTAGTGCTGAGGGCATAGTTCTGATGGGCTTAATTCTTGGGATCGCTTCTAAGAGCCCTAGTTCTGAAGGGCCTAGTTCTGGTTCTGAGGGCCCTAGTCCAGAGGGCCTTAGTTCTCAGGGCCTTTGTATTAGGGGCTTTGTAATGAAGGCTTTTTTCTTCACACTTTACAATAAGCTGATTGGTAGCAGCCAGAAAATTACTTTTAGAATATGGATGAAAGTGAAATATATTTAAATTGTCCTTTACCAGTTGAATGTGTCCTTATCACATACGGATGTTAAAATGGCCGATGACCCATATAGGATAGAGTTGAAGGGTAAAGAACAATGTTGTCATTGGACACAGAGTGCCCCTTTGCATTTATTTACTGATAAACGAATTACGTTCGGCTGTAGAAATGTAAGGAAAGCAGGATAAAGTCACAGACTTCACATGCCGTTATCTATGACAATATTTTGGTACACGTGTGTTACAGAGTTGGGTGAATTGGAATATGATTTCAACATCTCTTCCCCCCTCCCAAAAAAAGAAAATGGGTGGGGGGGAGCTGGACTCGCCATGGACTGGCAGGCATCAGGAGTTCCACCCAGGTGATTAAAGAGATCACTATTTTTATTTTTGATATACAATAAAACATGTTTGATACAAAAGATGTTCAAGTTATTCCTCTGTAGATTGCAGTCAACATAAATCTATAATTAATGCTTCCTCTTTTCATGTTTCTTGAAGGACTTTCCTTAACTGTGTAAGGGTCACATAGTACTTTGATGGTGCACCACGGGTGCAAACATGTTTGATGACAACTAATAGTATTGCACAACCCAACAAGGCACTATGTTGACCTTAAAGGGTTAACATGGTCCCCACCACGGAAATCCCTTTGCTAAGATCAAAGCCCTTCTAGGCCTAGCACCAACCTCTTCCAGTCATGTTGATTCTAGACAGCCACTCAACTAAGACATCCAAGTACATCCGATTTGACAAATCACTTACTGCCTTGGTTTTCCATCCTCAAACACAGATTCCTTTTATTTGGGAGTAAAGAAGTTGTGATTACAAGAAATGCATACAGACTAGATTTCCGTAAAATACTATACTGCATTTCCTTGTCCTGAGATCAGTGAGTATTGCTGTTTATTCTGGGGGAGGGGTATCATTCATTTTTCACACGTTTTTAGCCCAACACCCTGCATGTTGTAGTTAAGGGGAGCATTCACGATTAAAGCCTGCTAGGGTTGAGAAGAAAACTGCAGAGCCCACCTGCAATGTGGGAGCTGAAAAGGTCTGGTGTGTTACGTGTAGCAACCCCCCCCCCCCCCAACAGTTGATAAAAATCACCTCTGTATAAGAATAGAAAAAAAAACTGTGTTCAAGTCCCTCCCTAAATTAGCTGTATTATTGAGGGAAAACCTATAGCCTGCTGTGTTTTGTATTATACCTGTTGCCACACTGGAAAAAACACACGACATGAAAGATATTTGAAAATAATCAATAATATTATGTCAAAATGCTCGATAAGTCTTCAGATCCTCTAGTTATTTTCTACTTCTTTTTGATAGATATTGGAGAACTAATTTCTGTATTTAGAAAGAAATCATGAATAACAGTCTGGCTAATGGCCTGCGAGTGGAGCAGATGAGAAATGGTTGTGTCATAGTATCTCTAGAAAGCAACATAAATACTGTTTTTTTCCCATAATGACTCATTACACTCCACTAAAAGGTTTACACAGTGCATGTGTCAGTGAGACCTATGTCTCATAGAATCCTGTTGGAACCACATTTTGGTATGAAGAATGGTAGGACAGAAAGTGGGACTATTGTAAATAAAGGTATTTTACTATGGCATAATCATCGCTGTACATTCATTTTCCACTATTAATCGCCTATCATCAATCATTTGGGCAGCCTTGTTGTACCCAGTTCATGGCCTGAAAGACCCTAACCAAATCTGATGGGCTAAGTCGGTTTGTAAAACATAATTTGCACGCTTGTGCCCCAATATGAGCCCATGCATCAATTATATCTAAAACCCTGTATCCTCCCAGATCCCTGAGCTAAAATTGAATTAGACCTGATCAGGCATGCTAGATTGGTTACATCCTCCACTTCGTGACAGGGTGCGTTTTAGCTTTGTTTAGGGATGCAGGGGCATGTGTGTAGGGACAGAGTCCCTGCCCCCTTACAAGGCCCTTTACCCCCCTATGCTGTCATTCAACCAATGTCCTGAATACAGAATAAGCCTACTGAGAATTCTAGCTTTCTGAGAATTCCAAGTTTGAAATGGTCTGAATCAGATCGACTTCGAAATTCAGATGAGCAAGCCAATAAGGCAAGCAGGTCAGTTTAATTAGACAGATAAGGGTTAAATTATAGTGACTAACCTCTGAAAGGGGCTTATGAATATTATCAGTAGGTTTGTTATAGTCAATAACAGATCTAGAGAGACACAGAAGGAGGTTATAGAATGAAGAGATAGAGTGCACTGGGTAGAGAGACCCTTTATGCCACTTGATTAAGGAGAGAGCAAGGGACCGAGAGAGAACAATGTTCTGTTTATGTTACTCCAGGTTGTAGAATGCTGATGTATTATTGTGGCTGTATGGCGTTAAATTTGCCTAAGCACAAGCTTGAGCACAAACTCTTTTATTGCCATACAGCTGGCAGTTTGTTGCTATACAAATTCCCTGGGCTTGTTGTTCCATTACAAACTTGTAGTTCTGGTACAAACGTACAGACACTGCATGTCCTTCAGTTACAAGCTGCAGGCAGTGCATGATGTTCTGTTACAAACATGCAGCCTATGCAAGCTCTGTGTGCATCATTTTAGGTAAATACTGCTGCCTTTCATTTTTCTCTCGGGTTCAATGACATTTCAATTATTCAGCTTGCCATCAGACAATGGAAATCCGGTTCAATTATATCTGCTGTCAGTGTAGCCGTCTGCAAGGTAATTAACAGATAGTTGATTGTGGTACTACAACAAATGCCTTGTTTTATTTAGTACACTATTTAAGGACATAGGGGTTGCAAACGTGCAGGATATTCCAGGTTGAATGTCACTGTGCATTGTTATGTCAGAGAAGGCTTCATTCTGTCACAGGAGAAGTATCTCCTGTTTTGCCCTCCAATTCAGTGTTTTGATTAATTAGTAGTTTTGTAGTCAAATGCTTTTCCATGGCATCTCATTTTGGCCGGTGTTTGTTTCCTTTAAAGGGACTCGCTACTTGTCGCAGGATTACTGATGTTCTATTGACTTTTGCATATAACTCAGGATTATGTTAGATTGATTTATTATCTAATAGAAAATCAAAATAAATTGCCATGTCACTGTATTAACTTTCATGATACAGCCATTTGAACAAAGGAGTACCTTAACTATAGAAATGAATAGGAAAACAGCATTTTCACATTATCTGTCATGGATAATCCCCTTCTTCTATTGATATTGCAACCAAACCTAGGGAATGTATAATGGACATCTATACACACATTTTAGGACCAATAAAATAGGGGGTCACGGATGAATTGAGAAAGGCATGAATTTTGGAAAAATATTTCTTTTGCCTTAACTATAGGATCCTATGGGTGTCCTAGCAGTAAATATAAGTGAACAATGGAGGTACACTCTCAAAATAGCAAATACAAATAGTTGATTTAGGGAAAGTGGTCTATGTGGAAATATGAATATAGCTTAAAGAATACTTTTCATGAGCTTCGATTTTTGCCGCCAGGTGGCTTCTGTGTAGGAACTAGCAATTCCCTTTAATAACTGGTACCTCACAGGGAAAAACACAGTAGAAATGAATCAAGAAGCAGTCAATATTAATAAGTCATCTCTTCTTTTACTTCTAGGTGTTGTGGGTATTAGAGAATTGAAGCCTGTATTTACAAAGCAATCTAATATAACAGTCTTGATGATGGACTGATGTTGGAGCAGATGAAAAAGGTGATGTAAAACATGCCACCCATCTGAGAGCACACAAACTATTTCACCCATGTCTGAGTCGGTTCATCTGGCAGCAGGCATGCTGGGCATCCTGTTAACTGTTGTACACACTTTGAAATTAGCTTGCAATGGTGCAGAAAGATATCTCAAAGTATATTCATTGTAGGGCTTAGGTCACTGTCCTCAGGGGATGAGGGAGGTAAAGGTGGCAGCTTCTACATCATTAATGGGGATCATGACACCCAGACTTCCGGGATCTATTCACCAGTGTGTCACCTTAGTTCCTCTTCTTTACCACTAGGTGTACTAGGTATGGACCAGGAGCATGTGTAGGCAGCTGTGTCAGTTCCCCTAACCACCCCTGCACCCCACTCATACCATGGTCTGGATATGAAAGAAGCTTTTAGTTGAGAAAGGCCTGACTCTCAAAGGATTTAAATCACACAGGTCCATAGATTCCGAAGGAAGGGTAGGTTATTAAGTTTTCAGACGACAGAAGGACGATGACATAGACATTCTATTGACACTGATACACATTAATCAGTACTGAGTGTCCAGGAACTAGCTCTGGGCTCTCATGGATGAAAGATGTCAGAGGGTAGATGGAGGCAGGGGTTTGTTATGTTTCTAGTTAGTATTGTAGTGAACCGATTTAAACCAATGTACTATGGGATTGAACAAGTCAATTCCCACGACTGAGTCAAAAGAATATTTTATGATCTTCCAAAAGCAATTATAATTTATTTCTTTATGTTTTAGGTTTCTAACACTAGGGTGTGTGAGATTTTGTGTGGAACACCCTCAGAATAGTAACATTTATACATTCTATCAATGATGTGGTGACAGTCTTATCAGTCCAAGCATCCCGAAATAGCACTTATCTGGGTCAATTATACCACACATGGTCCAATGGGCGTGTTCAGTTCAGCTGGCTATGGTGACTGCCATGCTAATTGCCTTGACCCTCGTGGGTGGAGTACCCCTGTAATTATCTGATGGTGAAAGGACACTGATTCTGACAGTGACACAGGCAATTCGTGCAAAGACAGTTTGGGAACAAATCCCTTTTGGGATGTCTCTTGTGGCTTATATTTTGTAGTCCAATAACAATTATATATAGTAGAGCTATTTCTCTTACAGATATATAAAGAAAATGTATAGCTGCATTTTCATTGAAATTAGGTATTAAGTAATGAATGTTTTTTTACACAAAAGGTTAGCACATTCAGTGTTTGACCTTAAAGGGTTTTAAGTAGGTGAAGTGATTATTAGGGGCATTTAAGTAAGGCAGAAATTCTAAGGAGTTGGCAGAGGAGTTGCATGATCATGATTAGTTCTATTCTATGAAAGGTTCTGATATATTTGCCACCTTGCAGCATAGAATGAAAAACCTCCCCATTTTGCCATCAAATATGGAAGGTTTAAGATAAGCATCTAATGTCCCTATTTCAGAATGCATTGTTATTTCCAGAGGAGGTTTTAGCCATCCTGACTAAGATACAGAGTAGACCATAATCCTATACATAACAGCCATCAGTCAAACACTATAGTACATTGTTTTATGTATGGCAGTATACTTCATCTTGCTGTCTGTATGAACTCTTTCTGAAACACTGACTTAACAGGCAGTACTTTGTATAAAAAAGCTACGTGGTGTATGTTCCATTTTCTTCCCTGAAACTTTTTTGCTGCCAAAGTCCTATCTTTGGCTATTGAATGAAAAGCCAAAGATTTGGTATTTACTGAAACAAACGTGTTGGCCTTTAGGTGGGAAGCACATGCTACAACTGACTTCCGAGGATTATATCCACAAAGATTTTCTCGGAATAAGAACTGTAACTACAGAGTTGGATTAAATCTAGGGTGTGAAATTAGGTGAAATGTGATGGTTCATGACGGAGCAATAAAACACATATGAATAAATGTATTGTTATCTATATATGTGGAATATGATAATTGTATATGCTGCATGGTCTACATTGTCATTATTGGTTGATTATCTTTCCATGTACAATTGCATCTAACAGAGGGGGGACAGATGACTGACTGCTTCATGCTGACACAAACAGCAGGATTCCTAGAGAAGCTCACATCTCATATTTATAAAAACTAAGCAGTAGGGCTGTTCTGTAAGCACATCACGTGACACAACTGGTTCCTGCTACCACCAGGTGAATGCTGGTACAAGGAGATTTCTTGGGATATTGGCTCTGATCTAGGAAGCCAAAGCTCTGGATTTATCTTAATAACTCTCCACAACCAAACTCTGAAGAACAGCTTCCATAGAGGGAATTTACATTGGATCTGATAGGGTAAAGAGTTAGAGCAGAAGCCACTGTTGGCCTGATCATACTCATTTAAAGCAGTCGGATACTGCTAATTGTAGACATGGACACCAATGACAGAGCAACTGTTGTTGAGGCCCTATCTCCCCTCACCAGCCTACCTTCCGCTTTCATGATATATTTCTTTCAGGACTCCAGTCACAGGAACTGTCAGGGTTTTGAAAGGAAATCAATCCTAGGGAAGGAAGGCAAATGACATACTATTACACAAAAGGGGGTGCTCTTGTCACCAATGTCAGATGGAATATGATCAATGTATTGTATACTTAAAGTTGGGTGAAACAGTTGTGTGTAATACCATAAAGAAAGCTGGAACATCTTTGCTTTGTGCATAAAAGGTTTCTGGGTGGTTTTTAAAAAAAGATTCTTTTCTAGGGTAGATTATCGGTTGTTCATTGATTGTGCTACAAGGTCCTAACAATATAGCAGGCATAAATTGGGTTCCCTTGGCACCAGAATTAGGCAGTGTGTTTTAAGTCTCCTTTGCAGAGGCTGGGTGGTAGAGGGGCGTACTTCCAGTACAATAGTACTGCCAGCGTCAGCTTGCCAATGGGTCTTTAAGGCACATTGATAATTATTAGTCTCAGACCAAACAGAACATATATGTCTCGGGCAACATGGCTGAAAATTGGGAGGTAGGTACATGGCTTTTCAAATTTTCAGACAGTATGGTAAGATCTTCAAAATGAATTTAAGTAAAATTGAGATTCGCTATACTGAATTGTCCATATTGCAAGCTGCCCTGTCTGTCTGTGAGGAGTAATTACTCCTTTGTGTAGCCGCTGGGAGTCAGGGGCCATTTTAAGGGTCTCCTGTGGGAATAACGTCCAACCCTAGAGAAGAATTTACTTCAAAGTAGTAAAGTATCTTTATTAATTACACACATTAAAGGGGTTTACACAGTCCATCTATCAGTGAAAGTAAATCACATAGAATCTACAGAATCCTTTTGTAAAGGAAACAAATGTAATTTCTTTTTGTAAGACCCATCTGTGCCTCCACATAATTAACAGAGTACTTGAAAACGTTGTAAAACCATGCATTACTCCACATGTCAAGCAATCCAAGCTAAAACTGCATTCCCCCCAATTGGGATTGCAAAGTTGGACTTCACTTCATGGCTAGACAAGTGTCAGCTATGTTCAGGGATGCAGGGGCAGGTGTAGGGGGACACAGTCACTGCCCCCTTACAAGGTTCTTTACCACCCCACGTTACTCACACAGTGTCCTGAATAAGGAATAAGCCTGAGAAGTTTGGCTTTCTGGGAATTCCAATTATAAATAGTTCTATTATGGTCTGAATTGGATCAGCTTCATTGATATTCAGATGAGCAAGCCACTGTGGCTGGCAGGTCAGTGTAGTCAGACAGATAAGGCTTGAATAATAGTGACTCACCTCTATCAGTTTATTACCTTTAGCATATAAAACATGCACCCTATATGATGATCTTTGTTGCCTAACTGCCATAACACATTTAATTAATGTGATCTTTATTGACTGGAAAACATCTGCTTAGGTAAAGAGCTACACTACCATAGACAATGCCCTCTTCTTGGAAGCATACTTCAGCCTAATTTAATCTTCTAATGAAATGCACTGCTACTGCAGTAGTGACTATGCACTGGAGCCTGTTTGACCCATTAGTTTTGTGGAGTAAAGCTGACAACATTGTGTTGCCAATTTCTCATGCTAGGATAAGACCCCTCAACTTATCCTGCGAGGATAATTATCTTTAAGCTCTTGAGTAATATGGTTAATTTGGTAAAAATATTAACTATAGGCCTGCTTATCACTTCCTAGCTGCAATCAATGGCAAGGTCAAGGATGCAGCTGAGTAGAGATCTTTGCGATACTTTGCTTCAATTATATTAGCTAAAGAATTCAAACTGTAAGGTTTTACTGTTGCATCTGTAGTTGATGGTTATAATTCCATCGCTGCTCCATAGTCTGTCCTGCTGTAAAAGTCTTTTTGTGGAAAGGATCCTTTCATGTCAATTATTGCAGTATTATTTTATTGAAAATAGAAATACTACACTTTCATTCATCCTGTTATGTGTCAGAGGTTTTACTTCATTATGAAAAGAATGCTACTTACTGGCCAACACGGTGCTGGTTATTGCCATGAGTGGGCAGCTTATGTGTTTGAGTCCCTTGAGCTACTATAAAAATGCTTGCAGCAGGATAGAACTGCCTCGTGTTGATAATAACTCATTTGACCTGCCATTGTCAACAACGTAGATACTACCAAGCACAAACATTAAAATATAAATTGACATTCAACCTTAATATCTTTGGAATGTGAGGCATTTGACACTGATCACCTTGATTATAAATGCATTGGAATAAAGGAGAATCCAGCCATGGGGAATTGGGAAGGATGTTCTGTGTTATGGGCTGATAAAGTATCCCAGTGGTTTCAGAGCAAACTGTCACAAAATCTAATTACAAGCGCAGCTACACGAGTATTCCTGCTATTGGAGGGTTGAATTATTGCAGTCACTGTACATACCTCTGGAACTTGTTACAATCATCATCCTTCATGTTTGTAACCAGTATACCATTCAATAAATGTAGATTCCCTACACACATTTAGTTGGTTTTGGGCTGATAAAGGCCTGCAGCAGCAGTAATCCAACATTGCTCTGCTAACCTAATATCAACTTTGTGTCTATATAGGGGCCTTGGAAGGAAGAAGCCCATACTTGTTAATGCGCAGCTGGAAGAAAGGTCTCCTGTGGGTACCTAACCTGAAATAAGGAAGATTTTACCCCGAGTGGTAGAAGATCCTCCTAACTAGGGAGTTTATCTAAGGAACAGGTCATTGTGTACATTGACAACATTAATTCTACACCATTAACCCACATTACAGATAGGGCCAAAAAGTGTCTCATAAGATCTATGAATTCTTATGCATATACATATTAAGATAATTGGTCAATATAGATCTTAAGATTCGATTAGATTAAGTTATATATATAAATATATAAATATATATATATATATATATATATATATATATATATATATATATATATATACTTCAGTCTGACTTTTCAGTCACAAGGCAGGTTGAGGTTAATAAGTAGCATGTTTTCAAGTTCAAGTCTTACTATAAGGCTCATACCTTGTAGACAATATTCAAATATTTAATCACATTGACTGACCATTCATATCAAACAGGCCAATGAAAGGCATGCTATCATTGTGCCTAGTCTACGTTATTCACCAACTTAAATCTGAAACCTATACTCACAGCTGACCATCTCCATGGCCAAATGATTCAAGGGTTGCATAGTTCTTAAATGCATTGTACTAGATATATATCCTTTGCCATCGTAATGAGAGAAAACAGCCCTGGAAGTACTCTGCCTGTATTGTATTCAAGCATCATATGCAGAGAATGGATGAGCTTGGTACTTCAAGGTGGCAGCTTCTACATCATCTTAATTAGGGTCATGCCACCCAGACTTCCGAGATCTATACACCAGTGCATTACCTTAGTTCCTCTACTTAGCCACTGGGATGCTAGGTGTGAACCATGAGCATGTGTAATTGTGCACCTCCCTTAACCACCTAAGCAGCCCACTCACACCATGGTCTAAATACAGAATAAGCTTTACATTAAGAAAGGCCTGACTTGAATTATAAAGGTCAATAGACTGATAAGGTAGAGAAGGTTCTTAAGGATTCAAATGACCGAAAGAAAATGTCAAAGAAACCACCTTCTCTTTACACTCATAAATAGTGACAAGAGAAAGTCAGTAGTGAGCGCCCTTGACCTAGCGCTGGGCTCTCAGGCGGAAACATGCGAGGGGGCAGTGGGAGCCAGGTGTCTTTTATCTATTATCGCTCTTTTCATCACAGCATTCTCTTGCAGATATACAATAGAGTTAGATTATAAATATGCGCAATGGTGATCAGCTTCCATTTTGACTGGAAATATCAGAGTGTTATTTGCAAGCTATTATTCAAAGCACATTCACCCTTTTCGATAGTTCATGGTTCAACACAGTCCCATCTGATGAATATCAACGGGTATCCAATGCATGACAGTACTTGCCCCTGGTGGCTGGGTCATGTGAACTACACTGATCTAATGAGCAGTGTCAGATTTGGGCACCATGTTGGCTGCCTTATTGTCTACCTTGTCCAAAACGAGCAGGGTAATTATATCATTTCCTTTCTATAAAGGCCATAGAACCTTTCCACTGGCAGAATCCCTCACATTTCCAACTATCAGCAAAGAACTGTCTCTATAGCCTGTCTACCTCACATCCAATTTGCCAGGGATGAGGAGAATCTTCCGAAGTGCTTTGTCAAGGTTGAAATGGATGCTTTGGATATAGACTGCATATCTAGACAGAACACATCACAGCTGCAAGTCAGGTACTATTGAGAAGCAAAAAATACTTGGTTAATGCTAAGAATGTATTTGCATTACGTCCTTTATCACCACGGTGCATTCATGCAGAGCTGGTGGTCCATTCACCAGGGCAGCATTCATGAATAGCAAAGACCAAACAGTGAGCATAATGCATTAATGGAATTGATTAATTAATGTGGCCCGTGACTGCATGGAGACGAACAGTTGTTATTTTTTCTATTCAGTCAGAAACATTTTAATAAAGAAACCCAGGTAGCTAGAACAATCATGTCATAAAACCAGTGTTCTGCCAAAATCATTTTAGCTTTTAATTAATGGTTAATTGGTGAAAGGATTAACCGCATGTCACTTAATTGCTGCCCAGATGGCTTCACAATCAATCTTAGAATTTGAAGTCCATGGATCAGGTCAGCTGACCAAGAAGACTTTTTGTGGTTCATTGATTTAATCGCATTAACTGAATGAAACAAACCACAAGGTTTTACCAATGGGTTTCTGTGACACAGTCATAATTTCATCACCTTTCTGTAAATGCCCCTGTGTTGGAGTAGCAGTGCTGTAGAATGTTCATTGAGAAGGTCTCCAAATGTCATTGCTTGCGCTATGAATTGTAAATGTGATCAATTCTGGTGTGATGAGGTTTACTTCTACCACATAACTCATGATAAAAATAAACCACAGCTTGTTCTGGCATAGATTCAGCGTAATGCCTGACCTACAGGCACAGCCAAAAGTTTCTATGCAGTGTGGCCCGACCAGGCCCTCAGTCTGGGCATATAGTTTACACTATGGCCTTCAGAGAAGACTCTGTCAGATGTTACACCACCGGGCAGAGACTGACGACAGATTCATGATCCAGCTTCTCACCTTTCTGATAAATCACCAGCCTACTGTCAACATGCTAATAGGATGTCACACAACCATCCTAGCCTTATCGAAAAAAGATTAATGCTAGTATAACCCTATCCGGGCACTGACAACTAAAAACCTAGCTGAATGATAATTCTAGGATAGAAATCATACTGCCAGTCACTCACATTTAGCCATATGAATTGGAAAAAAAGTCCTAGTCCAGACGGCTAGAATCATTATTATTTTCACTAGCATAATGTCCCTATGCATTTCATCTTTATGTAGTGATACTAAAAAGCACAGCTGCCACCATATGATAGACCCCATCTTCCTTATCAACTTAGGACAGCTGATAATGATGACTTGTCACTTATAGAATCAGAGAAAAAAGCCCCCTTATTTCAATAAATAAGTAGCACAGACAGGTGGCCCTTCCTGTGTCATCCCTGAGGCTCTGTTACTGAGATGGGATGTCCCAATGTGTTCAGATTCATACAAACCTCTAATATCAAATAAATAGTCTAGCCAGACTGGGGCAACACTAATAACTATAACACACCGATGTCTTTGGAATCCTTTGTTCTGGGTCATTTGGGGTGTTTTGCAGTTTGTCGCTTTGGGTGTCGCATGGAGTTTCGGCATGAAGGTTTGAACAATGGAATTTCCATGCTTTGCAGCTCTCAGTGTTGCTAATGGTGTCCAGGCATTTCTGATATTCAAAAGAAGCCTGCAGGAGAAGATGAGATGAATGAATCCGTCCCCACATAGGGCTTTAAGATGTCTGTAGAATGCTTTAGTATACATTAACACATAGTTTCATTGTTTCCTGTTTTGTCTTTCTCTCTCACATGCTTGCTCTCTTCCTCTATTATATCCCCCCCCCCCATTATTGACTACTGTGTGAAAGCCTATGTGGATTGATCTGGTTTGGTTCCTACTCTAATCCAGAGACTGATTGTATAGTAAAAGTATACCTGCTAGTCAATAAATCCGTTGAAGATCGATAATAAAGCGCAATCTTTTAGATCCCTGAATACATGCACACATCTCAAATTAGTTGTTGAAATATCTAAAACTCTCTCATTCTGTACAGAGACACGGTATGCTTCTTCTTTCTGATTATACTCTGTAAGGGAATCAAATATTCATTCCTTTCCTTGGTTGGAAGATGGGGTGGCTTAAAGTGATCAACAGGGGCATTGACAATCACCCCCTAGACTTGCTCCTGCATCCCTGAACAGTGCTAGGGCACTGTAGTGTTGAAGTAGAAGAGCTAAAAGTAGTGCACTGCTGTATAGATCCCGGAAGTCTGTGTGTCATGATCCCCATTAACGATGTAGGAGCTGTCACCTTTACCTCCCTCATCCCCTGAGGCACCAATCTCATCCATGCTCCTTAATTTAAGTTAGTGTGGATAACTTACAAGACACCCAATACGGATATTGATCAATTACATGTAACATCTCTACCAGGCGTTTCTGCTTTGAAATATACTCAACTGAATAAGAATAATGACTTCAGGAGACATCCTCATTTATAAGTTGATTTAGGCATTTTCTGCAAATTTCCTTAATTTTCAAGGCTTCTTGTTTAGATAAACCAATAACTTGACCCATTTCTAATCCCTGAATAAAAATCCTCCCTTTTATAATTATGGATTGTGAGTGGGAATTCATCATGACAGGAGAAGATAGGTATAAGAGGCAGGTAAGGGGAGATAAATCCTCACCGACACCAATTCAGACACCAGTATTCATGTGTGTAGTTACCAGTGAGTTACCAGTGAGTAAGGTATGTGATTCCTGTTTTGACTGAATTTAAAAAAACGCATCAATACAGTCAAAAATACATAGTGCAATTCCTCATCCTCTATTGGAGCCCACATATGAATTATATCTCATTTCAGCTATATTAAAATGTTGTCATTTAAGTCATCGAATTTCACGAAATACAAGCCCACTCAAATGCCTTGTTTGCTATTTTGTCTAACTGTATGCTGAATCATTTCCCACAAATACTGTTTAGATTCTAGCAGATTGGATAAATGTTCGTGTTGAACCTAAACTAACATGTATATTAACCGAAAATCAAGGGAAGAAACCCCCTTTACAGGTAAGATATTCCCAACCTGCTCATGATGATAAGCATACAGATCGAGGATATTGACATGAGATGAGAAAAGTGGTATTAAAAGAAGTTATGTAGGGCTAACCATTATCTGATGATTCTGTTTTGTAATATGGCTAGGTCTCACCAGATCGATCCAAGTCAGATGTCTATGACCATTGGTTGTCTATAACCGCTGGTTGTCTATGACTGGCAGTTGTTTACAACTGGGTGACGCCTGTGACCGGGCCCTATGACCGGGCCCTGGTACCCAGATGGGTACCAATATTAAAAACTAAATGATTCACAAGTTAAGGTTTATTAATTTCTAAAAGCTGGTAAAATTTGCTTGTAAAATTGATGTACATATACTATATATAAGCAGTTTTTTCAATTATATTCAGTCTTCTGACATCTATGGCCAGGTGAAGGGTATGACCTGGTGACATATATATGACCTGGTGACATATTTGACCGGCCCCTTGTTGCCCCCTAGTATCCAGATGCATACCAACATAAAATAAAAAGCCACACAAGCTAAAACCTATGGAAATAGATCTTTTAGATGTCTATGTACATCTGCTCTAAATGAGCACATATACAATTCTGCTGGTTAAGACAACCGCTGGTCATAGACAACCGCCAGTCATAGACTTTCAACTTGGATCGTTTTGGTGAGTTGAAGTTGAAGTTGAAGTTGACATTTCTTTTATTTATCCTGAATTATAACAGTAGCCTAGGGCATGTCTTACTAATAATCCAGCTCATGGTGAGACACCGCCATATTGGCTCTCAGGGTTATTAAGTACTTTTATATTTTTGAGAAAGGTCAAGTTTCTTTTACACACTGAATTCATTTTGGTCTCAGGGACAAAAGCTAGTGGTTTGTATTATCTGTGTAATCCAATTAAAGCAAAGAATCAAATATTCATTATTTAATGGCCTTAATTTTTGCAATTCTCAGATTGATTGTGACCAGCACCTGGGTGGCTATAAGTAGGGCTGTCTTGATATTTTCACCAATTAACTACTAATTAATGACCGAAAGGTAATATTTTAACAAAACAATTGCAGGATTCAATGTAAGTTTTATTAGGGGTTACATCATTGTGTTAACAATATTTTCTTCAACAAATTGTTTCTGAATGGAGGAAAGAAATAACTGTAAGCTTTTACATCCATACCATGTGGATTCCCCAAGGATAAGTGTCACAGACGACCATTATCTCTTTGTATGTGCCATTAGATGTGGCATGTTGAGGGAGTGCTCATAAGTATCTTAACAACAATGAGGTCTGTGGATTTTTGTGGGATTACGCCGAATTTTCTTTGCCCAGGTGACTAATTTCAACTCTTAAACATTTCTGATCTCCTCCCCTAATCAACAAAGCACTCCCCTCGCCTGGTGTTAAAAAAACTTTCATTATCATACACATACTCATGAGAGATAAGGCAGCCAGCATGGGGCCAGCTTGGCCACCCAGGTCAAGCACTACCATGGGATATTCAGCCAGAGGGACTGTGGCTGTATGTTTTCCATGTCTAAAGAGACTTGACTCACTCTGATGTTCAAGAATATAGTACAGACAGCTCCATCACTCCAGATTTCATTATAAAGCTAACATCAAGTCACTTTTATTAGCTCTATGACTAGCTGACTAACTGAGTCATGTTGAATGCACTGCCAATTAGTCTGTATTCTCTTAGAAATGTATGAAAAACAGAAAACAGTCCTATCTGTGGCCCTTCATATTGGGAATATTAAAGCAGCAAGCAGATTTAGTATCTTTTCTTACATACTTCAAGGTACTAGCTTATGTTTTGGTGTTTTTGCACAAACCTTTTTAGCCCTTGTCTGTTGAATGAATTTAAGATATTTCTATTCAACATTTGGACATTCAATGAGATAATTCGATGAACAATAATTGTTGTTTAAAATTTGTAACTGAATTTTCATCTTTCCTATTAAAACAAAGGAAATTTCAACATGTGTCAACTTTGTCTCAAAAAACGTCATTGACAAAGACATTCCTCGTCCATACCAAGGATGGAAACATAATATGAGTCTTTAGAGGTAGAATAGCGGGACAGAAGAATTGTTCTCTATATGGAATCCTTAAGTTTAGGAAACACAAATTGGATGCTGTTTCTTGAAGGGGTGTGCCAGTTGCTTCTGCTTTGTGAAGAAGTCCAATATTAAGCCAAAGCCCCAAACAATAGAGAGAGAATTGTATCGGCTAAGAGACAAAAATAGACATTGTGTAGCTTTACAATTCATGTTGAAGTGTTCTGTTGTAGTTTGCATTGTTCAACCTCTGTTATTCCAAAAGTTTGGTAGGAGTAGGGTAGGTAAATCAAATGTCTCTAACGTGGTTTTGGGAGTTCTGTATGAAAGGGAGTACTTGTAAAGGTTTACATGAATGGTAATTGTAATCAATTGATCCCACTGCACCTTCACAGCTGCACCATGATCACCTTCCTGACTGTCTAAACATTAGATCTGGTGTATTGTTCATTATGGAATACAGCAAGCCCATTGATTTAACCATAGAGTTCCATATTAATCGGTATTTCACAGCCTGAGACATCAACAAAAATTGTGGTTTGTTGACATATATGTACAACATAGAAAGATATATCTACTACTATAATTTGGATGATTTGAATCATAAATGTTAAAACATCTCCTATTGATAAACCTTGCTTTGAATCATAAATGTTAAAACAAGGAGCACTTATCTCTATCGCTGAGTGAAATGTGGCCTAACATTCAACAAGTGAAACAACCCAGTCAACATACTGAAACATGTAAATCTTTGTCTTTACATGTATGAGTAACAGAGATATTTTAAGAATAAAAGCTCTGAAATATAGAAATGTGTATATCATTGGTATTTCAAAAATCCAATGACACAATTGGTTTTCTCTTATTCAATTTTCCCGTGGGATAAATATTCTGAACTGTCAGCAGTCAACCAGATGATTTATTTTCTGTGTCCTTGGATTAACTTCTCCACCCCTGAATGTCTGTTATATTATTCCTATCCAATATGAGAGGATTCAGAAACCTGTTAATTAAGTCCCATTATTAAAATCAGAGAGCCAGGAAGGTAATAATTAGTGCCCCTGGACTTCCCTATCGCTCAAGCTAATGTGTCACATTGTTTGCTGTTTTGTCTCTAGTTTCTCAAAACGCATCAATCTGATTTGACCTCACTACAATGCAGATATGAGATGACTTCTGAGCTCCCTCCATGTAGATATAACAACTACATCTGGTTCCATTGAAAGTGTGTAAATCACATTTAGCAATAGTTAGTTTGTAATCCTATTGTCAGTAACTTCTTCGTTTACTACAAAGTATTATTCTGTCCCCTTCCCTTTGTTCCCGTTTAAACAAATTGACTCCCTGCACCTGTAAGGTTCCCATGCAAATCAAAGAGAGTGAAGCAGTAATGATCAATACTGTGTTCTTACTGAATTGATCCTTAGTGCTTTTTGTTTTATTTCCAATAGCTAGTCTGTAGCACATCTGATTACTTAAGGAAGTGTTCCCTTTGCCTCGAGCTTGACATAGATGTAAGAAATGTGTTACTATTAAATTATTTAAGGGTGCACAGTTCCCTGAAAGTCCTTCGGTTGTCACGATACATTAATAAGGATATAAACCTTTAATGACTGCATAGTGCTCAAATGTGCTTTGGCATAATGATGCATGAATGCAGCCCTGGCTGGAGCTGCATACAATATCATGCTGAACCTATAGGTTTCATGAAATCCCAAACAATTAGCATGATGCATGAATCCATCCATTGTAGATGATGATGAAGATCATAATATGTTAAATCAGAATGCAGCCCTTGAAGTGTAAGTCCTTACAGAAGGGAAATTGATGCTGATGCCTTACTCTCTCATGCTGCTACTGACCACATGTCTCCTAGAGAAACAAACATTTTCTAGTACTCTCCATAGGCAAACCCCTAAGTAGAGCTTTCCCGAGAAGAGGCATCAGCCACTGTCAGCCTAATCATACCTTAAACCCTGAATGGGCCTCATGCTGCTAATTGCACTGCTGTCTGAATGGTTGTTGTTGAGGCATTATCACCAGCATACCTGCAGCATTCAGAATGATTCATAATGACAACTCATTCATGTTTAATATTAATATAATGGGTACTGTCAGAGCTGCCCACCAACAACAGTGGAATGCTAAAGGAATTGAGATCAAAGTTTGATGCTTTGTGTGCAAATTAAAAATATTCCTACACATGAATATTGCCTACACTCGTTCATTAACCCCTTCACCACTGGATCTTTTGTAACTCATTGCAATTTTGCCAATATATATTGGCTGACATGGTGGCAGGGGTTCAAGCAAGGGTTTATGCACTTTTGTTTTACATTGTTCTGATCTAAGATAATTGATGTTTACCGGATGCTTCTACTCCAGCAATGGCCTGGTGCTTAATTGAGCTAGTTTGATATTGTAAGCCATACTATGGAATACAATGGAGGGAGATATTGATGGAAGCATACCACAGTACCCGTATCAAAATCATAAAGGTACAGTGGCATTCCATTGGCACTGTATTGCAGAACATTGTAAGCTGGTATTATGGGTATAGGGGAGTGGATCATTTTATAACAAGGGGTCCAGGGGGCGTTAGACTTCTGTGCATGCAGGCTGAAATCTCTCTACCCCCTCAGATAAGCACACAAGAAGTAATTGTACCTCCTGTGTGTGTCATGATAAACAATGACAGGAGGGGTTGAATCTATAACCTATCAAGTGCAGTCTATATAGGTTTCTGATTAATACAAGTAATTTTGCCCATTTATCGTACTCATAACAAAATGTACGCGACAGTTCATGAAATGAGGACTACTTTCTGTAGTGAGTATTTATTACATGCATACTCATTATATCAAAACCTTCAGCTTCTATGCCATAGACCCTCTTTATGCCTTTACACGCCAACCAGCAATGACAAAGTAGCACTGGTCAACCACCTCCTCTGTTTCCTCCTAGTTACTACAATGCTTCATTGATATCAGTCTAGCCACCATAGCCTTATTTATTGGACTCCCCAAGCTCTAAATCAGCAGTTATTAATCCCCATTGATACTATCTGTCAGACAGAAGCTTTTTTACCTTCTCATTGTGCCAGTGTGCATAAATCTCCAAGGCCCCTGGAGGAGAGTTACAGACCTTTTGGCAATGTCCAGTGTTAGACTAAGCATCCACAACGGACCCTAGAGACTGGGTCTTGGCAGACTTGTTTCATTGTTTTACTCCGACTTAAATCAGTTCCATACTTTACAGTTTTATGTGTGGAGATGATGAACATTTATAAACAGCCAGTAAGAGCACAATGGATGAGTAAACTCCATGTGCACGGTAGCACATAAGGCATGCATCTGACTATAGGATCAATCTGAAGCTCATATTGAATGGAGAAACAACCTCCTTTGCCTTCAGTACCTTGAAACAATAATTCCCATAACATTTCCATATACACACTGTTGAATGAAGAAACAACCTCCTCTGCCTTCAGACCCTTGAAACAATAATTTGTCAAGGTAGATTCAAAGTTTAAATTATGTGCTGGCCCACTTGGTGAGGCCTTTTTAACAATCTTGTTGCAGTTTGTACATGGAAATGTTATGGGAAACACAGTGGAGCCTTAAGGCATCCTGTCATCCTAAAAGAGGTACCTAGTCCTGCTGAAAGGAGGTGAAGCACCCAACCACATATCCGCATGCCAATCAACTCTTGTCAGTTACAGCGTAACAAGAAAGGTCAGGGTAGTCTTAGTCAGGGGGCTGGACCCTGATAGGGGTGAAGACAAGAAAGGAGAGGCTTAATATCATGTTAGGAGGGCTACTGTCTGAGACACCTCTCTTGAACCTCTCAGCGAACGGGGAAACTAATACCTTTGAACCAGTTGGCTGGGTGAACTTGTCATCCTGGATCTGTGTCCTGCAAGGTTGCTGTGTGAGATCACACACATAATATAGAAAGACGGTTCCATTCTATTCTATGTATATGCTGGAGCAGAATAGAAAAGAATGGAACATATCTACATATCTGAATCTAGACTAGTTTTAGTATAGTATACGTAAGACTACATTACTGCCATAAGGTATGTCCCAAATACGTGTTTCCAGTGTACACCAGCTAAGTCACTTGGCACACACTTAATTCTTGGTATGAGACTACAGTCTTTGCCTTAACAAGTTGTTGACCAGCTGTTTCTGGCAGTAATGAGGAGCCCACTGTAATCCTTAGTACCTCCCTCCAACACCCACACCCCTCTCTGTGGCTGCAACAACATATGTCTCATGCAGATAATGACTGTAGACCTGTTGGGGGGGGGGGGGGGGCACTCTACCATGTATTGGATAACCACAGTACCATAACTCTGAAAAGCAGTGGCGGTGAACTTCCATTAGATCCTGGGGGCAGTCAGATGTTGTCAAGGCCCTAATAAATATGGTGGTTAAAATCATGTCATTAAATTGTGCAAATTTTCTTTCTGAAAGGGACAAATTATATTGTATTTGTACAAAAATCAGGGAGACCTAAACTTGTAATAGCTCATCAAATCTCCCAACCTCTGAAAAGTGGGCCAGTCAGATCTCCCAACTTCTGAGAAGGAAGTAGAGCAGTCAAATTTCCCAACCTCTGATAACAGGGGCGGTGGGGCGGCAACTGTTATCTACCCTCAAAGATTCAGTGACCCCTCCCCCAGGCTGTAGACTGTGTATATTGGGTTCACCACCTTACAGTCACAACATTCAACAGTGCAGCCCCAAAGGAAGTGGTGCTCGTGCTGTTGCAAGCCTCCCTCCAGTGAATAGCTTATAATGCCAAATTAGCCCAATCTAGGAGCAGCCAGGCCATTTCTGTGGAAGAAACATCTGGTAAACATCAATTATCTTAGACCAGAACAATGTTAACTGACACAGCATTAGTGTAGAAATGTGTAGGTGTAATTTTAACAACTTGCCACAGGCCAATTGAAAACAGGTTATTTTCCAGTAACATAGTTTGACTAGCCAATGCCAGGAGGTCAGAGTTCCCCTACGCCCTTTGAATTTATTTTTGTATCCCTTGCATACCAATCAGAAGGATAAAATGTGCACACTTGAATCACCCTATTACCCACCAAACCTAACGCCATGCGTTCATCTAGGGCCTTAGCCCCTGCACTAGTTAATATGCACTGTTGAACTTATGGTAAAAACGCTGTACACATGATATAATGCATAAAAGCATAATGTCCACACGATTTTGCTTAACCAGGTAGGGTAACTAAAAACCAATTCATGTTTTGTTTTGCCATATCAAGAAAACATGCCAAACTGTTGTCATGAATCATTCCGAAAACTGCAGGTAGGTGGGCGAATGGTAATAGAGCCTCAATGATAGCAGTTTAGACATTACTATCCATATAATATTAATGCAATTAGCAGCATGAGACAGTTGCAGGGGTATGAACCGGCTTCTCCTGTATGTTTTCTCCTTGTCAGATCTCCCAAATACAAATGCCTTATTGAGATAGTTGTACTGCCTATGTTAACCTATCATAAAGGTCAAATTGGTCAGCGCTTAGCAATATGAGATGTTTGCTTTACTTTTCAGCTTGCAGTTAGGTCAACATAAGGCAGATTGGCATCATTTCTCTCTGCTGTCAGAATTATATGTCCCTAGCATGTTATACCATGTTCAACCTTAACCTGCATGATGAATTTATACGTCATGGTAACAAAAAGGCATTTAAAGAAAAATGATGCCCTCAACAATACATTAGGAACGCATTTACTAGATCTATTTGGAGCCTTGTTCAAAGGAAATGTTTCATGTATATCAATTTAGTATTGATCACTACTGCTAAACATCCTTTGATTTGCATAGGAATTTACGAGGTGCAAATAGTCAGACTCTATATCTAAAATAAAGGGAAGCGGACAGATAACATATACTCTATGGTACACTTCTAACACGTTGCATGCAATAGGATTAAAAGTTGACAATGTTTTTTGCCTGTTGGCATCTCTGCACAGAGAAGCATTACAATCGATTATGACAAATACATTTGTACTTGCCAGACCGATCAATTTTGTTTATCGACTTGTGTAATGCTTGTGACTAAGAATGTGGTAGTTAATGTCTTGACATCCATATAGAGGTCAAACAAATCAATCTTATATAATCTATTGAACATCTCATTGTGAGGATAGCATTTCATGGTCATTCCACTCCTTGTACAGATGTCATGCTACTGTAGATGCAAAAAGAGGTACATCAGCAGAGGTCTGACCGCTCCCTGAGACAACATGACAGATACAAATCAGAATTGTTATTTCCTCTGTTACCTGACTTGGGAGTTGATATATACAATTGCACTGTATCATGTCCTCTGGCCTACTCAGTATACATGAAACTCACCAGTATTATAATATAATAGCCCATATGGTACATAGTAAAGAATGAAAGCTATGAATCCCCCCCCCACTAGGGGTGTAAGATGGGGAACAAGATAAAACAGCTCTGGTTCCAGGTAGCCTGATGAGTGGGTTTGTACCAAGTGCACCCTGGTGTTGACTTTCTGTTACTTGCTCAGTGATGACAGAATTACTGACCTTATCTGTGTTGATGTAGCAGTGAGCAGTGGAGGGTGGGCGAGGTGATAAAGGTGTGACGTAAGTAGGTCATGTTGGTTAGTTACTCAGGTAAGAGTGTGACCAGCAGCTGGTGAGCAGCCCATTTAACCCTTTAAGGACCACATGGTACCTAAAAGCAGCCATTTTAGCCATGATGAACCAAAGCAGTCCCGGCAAGTTACTTGTCAAGATCATCTTGGTGCATCAGGCCAACCCTTCAGGACTGTATCAACTTGGTCTTGTATAGCTCAAATGCAGCCTTGGGAAGTTACTCCCCAATGCTACATGCATTCATCATTATAACAAAGGGCACAGTACCTTACAACACTATGACATCCTTAAAGGGTTAAACAGATTATATACTGGAGAAAGTGTGGAAGTGGAGCTTCCAGGGGCTTGTTCTACACGAGGACACTCTGTGAATACTAGGCATACTTGAATAAATCTGATCTTCACTAATGGATCCTCTGGGTTATGGCGTGCTGTGGAATTTAACACATGCTATAGTCATAAATTACATTAGGTGGCAGTGTAACGTGCAAATCTGTTATTTGAGTCTGAACTAACTTGTGTGGTCTTTCTGTAGCCTAAGTCTAAGCTTGTTTTTCAATAACAATGTGTGACCTACAAAACATGATAACCATAGATGTTTTGCAATATCTTTTACACTGCTCAGAAGATTTAGAATACTTCAATCAACAATGCCATAGCTAATGCTAGGACCACCCATAGACCTTAATAATAGACCAAAACAATGTTATAATGTTTAATGCTATTTGTTCCAATGTTGCATGAATGCAGCCTTTTGAGTAGCTTGTCAGTGCTAGATTCAAGCAAATTGACAACCCTACAGGGTTTATATTATCCCAGAGGATGCATGAACAGAGCACTATGTTGGCCTTAAAGAGTTAACATAATTCCCTAAGTAAATGTCCCCACCACGGAATGCCCTTTGCTGAGATCAAAGCCCTTACAGGTCTAGCACCCACCTCTATCAGTCATGTTGATTCTATCCAGCACCTCAAACAAGACGCTCAAGTAAATGTGATTTGGCAGCACTATTCTGAGTAAATCACTTACTGCATGACCAAGTACATCAGCCTTGGGTTTTCACTAGCTCTTATACTTCTTATTCAGGGGTAAAGTAGGTGTGATTACGAGAAATGCATAAAAACACTAGATTTTCATAAAATGGTGGAAATGATATTTGGTGACCCTTACAGCCATTGGCCATTCACCCCTTGGCAGATTGATTTCAAAGGTTAAACCTCTACTTGTATGTATTTGTCCTGAGATAAGGGAGTGTTTTCCTTTTTTACAAAGAGCAGTAGAAAACTATAGCCCTCCCTGGCAGGGATAGCTGATAAGGTTTGGTATATTATTACAGAGCTACGTCATATACATATAGTGCATGATAGTATAGTAATTGCGTGAGAGGAAAGGTTATCTGTTGACATTATATGGCATAGCCATAAAGGCATTATTTGCATGATACCTTAAATGGTTCAGATATATACAAAAATAAAAGATTTATAATTTTTATATCATACAGTCTGGGAACAGGAGAAGTGTGATTATTATATGGTTCATATAGCCCAATTGTACTTCCCTTACATGTGAGTCAGAAAATGGCCTATATCACCATAATGCATACTGATAAATATCGATCATGGTGATGTCTGCATGTTCCAGAGCATGTCCAGTTTTAGTATTATGGTCCCAGTGTGTCTATACAATACTCGCTCTGTGGTTTGGAAGTGGGCAGCTTTACTATCAGCTTTAGATACCACAGGGGCTATATCCTTTACATTGGCTAATGTGTCTGGAATGTAGTCTATAATTCTTATGACCTTTAAGCTCTAATGGATTTTAATTACTGTAGAGAAGTGTATTAAGATGCCAGACACAATATAGAAACCACCTTTAGAGACGTGTATAATATCATAGGCACACAGATTATATAGATGGTTTAGTTCTGCTTTTTAGTTACTTGAAAGGTTAGTGTTTCTTACTACTTCAATAGGAGATCTAGTTTAAGGTTAAGGTCACTATACTCCATAATTTAAATGAAGGATTAAACTAGCTTTGATACGAGAGTGTTTAATACATAATTATGTATAATCCAACGTAGAAATTGATTGGAACTTGTAACCTTCAAAAGATTTACATGATTCATGATTCTTTCTCCATCAAATTGTGTTAACATAATGTTCCATAACACTTTATGCGACTATCAACTCTCTGCTTCACCCTTATAAAAACATTTATTTCAGAACAATCTGAGCATAAATGGATGCTTAATTTATGATGGGATAATCATTAATAAGTTCAAGTTCAAGTTCAAGTTCAAGTATCTTTTATTGTTTTCCAATCATTATATGTTTTTCGGGTACAATATTGGGTCGGCAGCCCTCGTTGATTATATAAAATAAGGTGAATATTCTTCGCTTTTGTATTTTTATGTAATGTACAGCACATTATTATGACAAGGATATGTAAATATATAACATATTATATATATGTATATGTATTACTAAATTGCCGTGCAGTTGACGGAGTTTCTGTTCGTAAAGAAATTATAAAAATAAATATATATGTGTAGTATATGACTGTCTTACTTTCTTTTCTTTCAAGCATAGGTCACCTCATCCATACATATCCATCTACCTTAGAGCCTGTGTTTAGATCCTAGTCTACGTGTCATTGCAAAAGGGGATATTGCTCTGAAGGACTTGCAAACCAACAAGGTGAAGCACACCTCTGTTCCAGCTCAGATGAAGGTCAACTGCATTAGCCAATATATAGGATACATAATAGCTTTATATCACTTACCAAGCATAGGACTGGAGAGAAAGCTGACCACTAGCGGAGACCACCTTATAACCCCATTTTACTTAGTGGGCCCCACAATGTGCAAAACCATTCATGGAATAATTCATCTCAGTCATCTTGGATATTGATATAAAATAAAGTGGGTTTGAAATGTATTGATGAGCCAATTCGTTTAACATCGATGTCAAGGGTGAAGTTATTATTTTGCTGAGAAAGGTCAAGGTACCTCAAACACTGAATTCATTTTGGTCTCGTTGGCAAAAGCTTGTGGTTTGTTTTATTCATTTAATCCAATTAATGAAAAGAATCACCAATTTATTTATTCATTGGCAGCGATTTTTGCAATTCTCAGATTGATTGTGGTCAGCACCTGGGTGGTTATAAGTAGGGCTGTGTTGATATTTTCACCAATTAACTACTAATTAATGACCAAAAGGTAATATTTTGGCAAAGACAATTTTAGGGTTTAAGGCTTACATCATCTTGTTAGCGAGGTTTCTTCGCCAAAATGTTTCACACTCAAGGAAAGAAATTACTCCGAGCTTTCACATTCATACAATATTGGGAATTTGTCCCAAACTATCCTTGCTTTTCTGTAGGCCAATGTCAAAAGCAAAAGGGTGTAATCATCTTTTAACAACTAGGACTATAGGTCTAAACCTTTTCTGTTCCCCTCAATGTTTATTGCAGCCATTTTCTTTAAGCTAGTGCATAGGCATATGACCGACGTAGACACTCCTCCCACTGTTGTAAAAAAAACATGACTACTCCCTAGGCCTCTCACCATCAACTGTATCCATGTACGCGTGGGGGATAAAACGTCTAGCATACTTATAACCGGCACTCGTTTATTGCAATTGGTCCATGTGACTTGGCCCCCCCCCTAGAGCAACCACTATCATGGGATGACCTGTCAGACAGAACCGTGACAGTGTGTGAGCAATGCGGGTCACAAAAACACTTCACCCTCTACTGTGCAAGGTTAACTATTTTACTGAGATAGAATCAAGTGTTTCTATCATGTCTATATTTGAACGTTCATGCACTACATTCCTTCGAGATTCTGGGGGTTTCGCAAATTAATTGTTGTATCTTAACTATTTTTAATTAGTCAAAGTTTGTGGTACACAATTTTGATTAGCCTGTATGATAGCCTACATACATATTTTTTTTAAGTTTTATTGGATCTAATGATCAATTACTAATTAACTGACCAAACCTGAGCTAGGCGCATTGCCTGTCTGCCGCCAGGACCCCTATTCTAAGTACAGCAGTTGTAATGACGGGCTTGTATTGTATAATAATTTCAGCTATGGAGAACACAATTGTATATTTCACAGTTCAAGTACCAATAAAGCTTAGTAACATAAATGCTATTATTACTTTAAGTATTCGCGTGATAAGATGAGATGAGATGAGATGATGAACAGTATGTCGTATGACATTTATATCGCCATAAAACAATTAGGATAGTCACGTTTGATGGCCTTCTTAAACTCACGAAGGGTCTCCATCTGAGTGTATAATGGCTTTAGACCATTCCAGCGTTCTATGGCCCTATAGAGGGCACTCTTAAGTATAATTGGTTTAAGGCTCCTTATGACCTTAAGCCTTTTCCCGAGGTGTCTGCGTGTAGGTATGTCTCTGTTGTCTATCATGTCCTCTTGCATAGACAGCTGATATGCATAAGATAACAGATGGATGTCTCTCCTCTGGTCGAGATAATTACAACCACTCTTCACATGTAATTCATTTGTAGTAAACAGAGGGTTTTCTTCTAATTTAACTTTATATACAGTGCGAAGACCCTTATTCTGTAACAATTGCAATTCCCTATTTTCACCCACCTTACCCCTGTCCCATATGAAATCACCATAATCAAACGAGGGAATGACCATGGCCTTATAAATTGCGAGTGCTGTCTCATTGTCAACATGAGTCCTAACCTTTCCAAGCTCATTCACTTTGTGCCTTATGTTAGAAACAGCCTGTTTCCTATGAGTAACAAAAGTTAAACTGGTATCAAGAGTGATTCCCAAATACTGAAAGGAGTTGCATCTATCTATTGTAATATTGTTCATAGTAAATACAGGATTATCATTATGTAAATTGTTATAAACCATCCATTTTGTTTTTTTCTCGTTAACCGTTAAGCTATTCTCTTTACACCAAGTGGCCATTTTATCAAGGCTGGTTTGCATTTGAACAGGGCTTGTAACAGATATGACCGCATCATCAGCGTATAATACAATATTAAAATCATGTATTAAAGGTAGGGAATTAATATACATGGAAAACAGGACAGGGCCAAGGACGGAACCCTGGGGTACACCATATACTATAGGATTCTCGCTAGATAAAACATTGTTAGCTACTGTGCGCTGTGTCCTATTGGACAGCTAGCTTTTAAACCAAAGGCAAGTTTTTTCACTAAGACCAAAACCCGACAACTTTTTTAACATAATAGAATGGGATATCGTGTCAAAGGCCTTTTTGTAATCAAGGTAGAGGGAGTAGGTAGGGTTATTGTTTAAAACATTATTTAATATATTATTAAGGTGTGTGGTGGTAGCGGAGATGGTCGAGTGACCTGGTCTGTAGCCGTGCTGCGCGGGCGTCAGGAGGCTATGTTCGGCCAGAAATCTCTGCAGTCTTTTACATATCACTCGTTCAAATAGCTTGCCAGGTAAAGGAAGGAGACTAATTGGTCTTAGATCACATCCATCTAGCGAATTTGCCTTCTTAGGTAGAGGTACTACAGTAGCGGATTTCCAACAATCAGGAAAATAATTTCTATGTAAACATAAGTTAAAAAGACTCAAAAGAGATTCGGGTACACTGAAGAACGCATCCTTAAGCACGTAAGCTTTTACATGTTTAATACTGGATGATTTGGTTATGTTAATACCTTTTATTATTTTAATAGTGTCTAAATAGCTAAGTGCATACGTCAAGTCAACCTTATTGACTGGAGCGTTAGCCGGGTTGATATAGTTAGCGTGTGGGTCAATAGGTGGCAGCACCTCTGCAAGCTTGGAGCCAATGGTAGAAAAATAGTCGTTAATATATTGTGAACACTTACTGGAGGGAATCATGTCTTTAGTTAAGGTGTGTCTAAGTTTAATAAAAGTCGAGCCAGTCTTATTAGGTAGAATTTTCCTAACTCCTGCCCAGAATTGTGTTGGATTATTTTTCCTTTGTTTTAATAATTCATCTAACTTTTCTTTACGACTATAATGTATCATTGACTCCACTCTGTTCTTATGGAAGTTAGCTATGTTCCAGTCGTCAACAGACTTGGTTCTCTGCGCTATCACATATAGAGAGTCCCTTTCTTGCATAGCCTTAATGATAACCGGGGTGAGCCATTCGGGCGTATGTACAGGTAATACCAATCTACGTATAGGGCACATAACGTCCAAACATGATTTAAAGACATTCAATATATTGATCCATAAAACATCAGGATTATCACAGTGTAGTATATCGTCCCACTTTTGAGCTAATAATAAATTTTTAAAGTGCAACATGTCATAATGCTTGTATGACCTAGCATTGACCACCTTTTTCTTAATCTTATTTCTCTCACATTTAATAGAAATGTATACAGGTTTATGATCAGCTATGTGGTAGTCTATAGTACCGAATTCACAGACATTGTGTATGCGTTCATTAATGTAAATGTGATCAATAAGCGTGCCCGATACAGGCCTGGTAACCTCATCAATTAGCTGGAACATGTCACTGTCCGTGCAGAAACCTTCTACATTAGACTCAATGATATCTTTGCGAGTGAATAAGTCAACATTAAAATCTCCTAACATAATAATTTTCCTGTTTTTAGTGACTGGGGTTTTTAACGCTAATAATTTGTCATAAATGGCCCTTTTACTCACATCATGATCAGGAGGCCTATAACAGACATAAATTTTGTATTTAATATTGCCAATCTCGACATCCACACAAAGAACTTCGTACTCTCTGTCAATAATTGATGAGTCCATGTCAATAGTAGCAGTATACGTGTCTCGCAGGTAAACCATGAGGCCTCCAGCCTTCTTATTTCGATTGGGATATCTATCTAATCTAAAAAATTGATGGCCCGACAAGTACATCATCCCATCAGAGATAGTTGGTGTTAACCACGACTCTACTACTCCAGTTATGCCTGTATGTGAAATAAAGTTTTTAATATTGACACGCTTAGGATAGGCCGATCTAGCATTAATACACGTAATGAGGAGACCCTTACGATCAGCTATATTATGTAATCTGACCATCAGATGCACCCCGTGCCTCAGAATTATGTATGATGAGTAGGTATGAGGTGAAAACACATATGAAGGGGTGATCAATCGCGGTAGTGCTACTCATGTACTATGGATCTGGAAGCCTATGAGCTCCAGGATATATATAAAGTTATACCGGTAAGTAGCAAAACTCTAGTGATACATACATGAGACGTTCATACATACAGAGTGGCTCTTATAGGCTATAACAGCAGAGATGTTACATTGTGAACAATATTATTAAGGATCGTATGCCTGCTAGATATATTAGCAGTACATAAGCATATGGGAAGAGAAACCTACAACACTCCTCACTAGGTCACTCGGTCAGTGTTGCAGTGTCAACATAACTGCCCTCCCAGTTGAGTGCGTCTAGACTACAAATTATACAACATGTGTTATACACCTCTAGGGGTTGTTACTCGTGGAGGGACAGGAATACACTGTGTGTATTATACTCACTGAGTGTGATTGCAAACAGGTAGCAGTGGTGTGTACTATTAGAGGTTAGTACAAGTGTATACAGCATACATATATATGTGTATACGTGTAGTTACTGGTGGCTACCAGTTACATGTTTACTCATGAGACTTTGCAAGTTCATACTGTCTTGTCCTGTAGTTGCAGTGGGGGTGAAATTTAGCTTGCTTGGTCTGATGAGGGTATTTGGACTCCCTAAAGGATGGGTGTGGGCAGGCTGGTATACGTCTAGTCCTCGTCTGATATCCGCTCCATTCGCATAATGTTGGTGGTCTGGTTCATACCTGGCGCCGCCCCTATGGTTTCTTCCAGATCTGCCCCTCCTCTGCTCACGTTGATTTAACCCTCTCCACGCAGTGTCGTATCTGGCGTCTTGTGTTGGTCTGGGTGCTGCGTGTCTGTATGGAGGCAGGGGAGGAGTAGGTTTTGGTAGATGTACTGTCGCTGCAATCAGACCTGACACTCCTGAGGTTTCTCCCCGGCGTGGAGGAGTAGACATATCGTTTACATTTGTAATACGAATGGGAGGGGGGGGTGGTCGTACTGGTTGGTGCCCTGGGGTAGCTGCTGGTGTAGTGGTAGTAACCGTAGCTGTAGCCGCTGTTGTTGTGGTTACAGCAGGTGTAGCTACTGGAGGAACCGCCACAGGTGACTTGGGTACCGCTGCGTCCGCGCTAGCTGCAGTTGGTGGGACTCCTGGAGGAACCACTGGAGGAATGATGGTTCTTGGAGATGGTGGGTGCATTGGGATTGGGTCCTTCCCCAACTCAGCAGGTTTAGGTCTGGCATGTGGGTTTGGTATACCACATAGAATACGTCTGACTTCCATGAGTATGTAGCCACCTCTATTTTGTCCTTTCCAGGTGCCATTTAGCAGTGCCTTACTCTTCATGGAGGCACCTATACCCCAGAAAGTGGATCCTGTTACTTCTAGAAGCAAACGAGACTCAGTAGACCTCAGAATTTGTAACAGCGTGGGATCCTGTTCATATTTGAGAATGTTAAGTTCCTCCAGGGTCTGCTCGTCATGGTTTCTCCAAGAGGGGCATTCAATGTCTCTACCTAGTCTCATGGCCTTTAGAGGGGTGAAGGCGTCCATGATCTCAGCTGCTTTAACCTTATTCCCAGCATATAAGGCTTTCCTGTGACATAGCCCCTGCTCTACTGACGAGTAGATGTACCCATTTGATTCAATTTTACATGGGTAAAAGTTTGAGAGGGGGGCTAGCTCCGAGTGGTACCCCACATATTCATCGGTCACTACAGTCCTGCAGTTAGCTAGTTTAATCTCCTCCGGGAGACGGTCCAGGTCTTGGTGTGCATAGTATCTACTGTTGTAGATCAGTCCCCTGCCTTTGGCTTTCACTTCATAATTCATCTGGAACGCCAGTTGAGCAACTGAGGAGACATCTGCCTTTTGTTTTTTAATGGTGGCGTTCGCATCTTCACTGACATACACATGTTTCACTTCAGGGTTCTTATTTAAAGCGCCTTTTAGTGACATGATTCTGTCTCTAGTGGAGGCCTTTGTAAAGACTACTACCAAGGCTCTTTTGGTGGTGTTTGGCGCACCCTGTCTATATGCATAGTCAAGTTCATATCGATCAATGGCAGTATCTATTTTCTTGAGCAATCCAAAGGCTACCTCGTCAGTGTCCTCCTTATATGTAAAAGGCAATCCTTCGATGACCAAGTTTCGGCGCCTTGACGCTTGATCCTGTATGGCAAGAGATATACCTAGGTCTGCAAGGTCCCGTGTATTCACCCTCACTCGCCTGTCGGTGCTGTCAAGCCTCTGTTCCAGTCGCTTGACTCTACCCTGTAGCTCAGCGCGCTCGTCTTCTATTGACTTCATACGACCATGTGTATGTTCAATGGATTCACAGTATGTATCCTCATTTGCTCTCAGGCCTGACAATATATAATTAAGAGCGGTAGAGACCTTGCTGCCTGTATTAACTGCACTAGAACTAGAGCCGGACCTAAGGCTCATGCTATCAGTCGACAGCTCTCTAATAATATTTACCACGTCGTCAAGGGTGGTTTCCTCCATGTTGGACAGCGTAGTACACCGGTGTTCTGATATTAAACCTATGTCGGCATGTATAGATCCTTATAAATCTAGCCAGGTTGTAAATTTCAGATGCTGTGGGCGCTTGAACCTATACTCCATATATTGTGATAATATGGAAGCTTTGCAGTGTTGTTTACTGTCCAAATTGTCCAGAAATCCCGGAGCTCGGCGGCACACACGTCTTACTCGCTCCAGTTCTCCATAGCTTATATACAGGCCTATAGGCGATTCATGTGTTTACATGATACCACTAGATGTGAATTGATAGTATAATAAAGTGAGGAGATATTATTGAAACAGGATTTTGTTGATTGATAGTTGTGTCTGGTCAACTGAATTGCCTCATTTATTCAGTCTGTATGCAGGCAGTAGTGACCCATATGTACTGAAAATCGACTACTTTTATGCCTTTGTCTGATATATGTAATATGTAGCATTTTGATTATGATTAAATTTGCATCAGGAGATAGAGGTTAATGGGATGGCCGAGATCTTGGTACCGCGAGGGTGATATACAACCACATAAGAGCAGACATTTCAATCACTCCCCATTTGCTAATTGGGGTGACATCTAGTCAATGCATTTAACTCTGTATCTGAGTGGCTGAGTGATGTTAAATACACTGCTTAATTGGTCTCTATGATAGATAACTAACGCAGAAACACTTCTATATGTTAAACATGATTGTGAACATTAAAAGAGCGATTGAAATTATTTTTTTCGGTTAATCTTCAATTTAATTAGTGGTTTTCTATCATGGAGTATTCAATGTGCCACTAATGGATAGCCAGTAAATACCCCCAGCAGCATTTTGATAGGGTGCTTGCTCAGTCCTATATATCGGTGCCTTCAGGCGAAAACCTCAATCTATACCAGAAAATCTAATACCAAAAAGGAGTAACAGGCGGAAGATGTTAAAGAATCATCTCACGTTTTTTTCTAATATAAGATGTTGTGGTTATCAGAAGATTGATGCCTGTGTTTGCAAAGCTAATAGTCCGGCTGATTGAGCGAGGGGTGAGCAGTTAAACTGATGAAAAAAAAGGTGGGGACAAACGGAGAGCAAACAAACCATAGCTCCATTGTCTAGGTGGGTTCATTTGTAATGATTGATGGTCATTGGTCTCATTCAGACTGAAGATTCGTATTATTCTCCCAGCTTCCTGGACCAGGGAAGAGTAATTCAAGATAACAGTGTTTTTACACACATTTTAGGGCGTGGCTGTCAACCTCAGGTTGAATTGAAAATGTATTTCATGGATATTTTGGACAGTAACTGATTTCTACTGTTTCCAATTTAGAGTGCAATAAAAAGCATCAACAACGGCATCTCTCTGCCAAAAAACGTATGTATGGGCCGACGCCAGTTAGGAGGGGACACCAAAGAGAAGGTTAATAGTTCTTAAGAGATGTACTGAGGGGGGGAGAGGAATTGTTCTATGTTATCAGTCCTCTCAATTTTGGAAACACAGATAGACGGCCATGCCTGTCCAGCAATTTATGTGGAAGTGTTCCACTGAATTGTTGCATTGCTCAATTTCTGTTATTCCAAGGAGCTGGTGGGAGTCATATGTCTCATGCTGTGTTTGATATTTCTGAGTAAAGCATGGTTGAGATGGTTTAGATAAATATAAAGCTTTATCACTATATATGATTAGTTGGGATCAATGGTCGTTTTAATCGATTGTGTAATTATTATGGGAGTTACTGCAGAGGTATTTTGGAAAATAATATTAAAATCGGGAAATCTGTTGTCAGTTGACATTTCACATTTCAATAACGAGGTGATTTTTCAGATTCCAGATACAAATTAAGGTCAATGATCAGTCACTATTATTTTCTGTGTGCTGAGATTGTTTTCCTGCTCCCA
Organism: Harmothoe impar; assembly: GCA_947462335.1. NCBI lineage: Eukaryota > Metazoa > Annelida > Polychaeta > Phyllodocida > Polynoidae > Harmothoe > Harmothoe impar. The sequence goes on along the minus strand of OX381715.1, from coordinate 24,585,959 downwards.
TGAATGTCTGTGGTACTATCATCTTATTCCCGTCAAACATCAGGGAATCAGAGACTTAAATTAACTCCCATCATTATAATCAGAGAGCCAGGGCAGTGAAGACAAGTGCCCCGGAACTTCCCTGATTCTGAAGTTAAAATCTGTCCCATTGTTTCTTCTTCTGTCTCTCTTTTTTCTCTCTTATTACTTTATAAATATGGTGAAGGCTATGGCTTAGTCTGAATAAAACAAGACATCAATATGAATGAATCTGCTTTGACTTCCACAACAATGCATTGATTATTGTCAAACTACAAACCCCCAGGGAAAGGTTAAGGTATAGTAAATTCAGATGATGGCTGCTGGTGAATGGATCCTGCCCAGCCAAAAGATGAAACATGCATGTTCAGCAACAGTCCAAAAAGGAATTTTTAGACGGGCATATTTCTCTTTGGGTGCAATATATATTCAGTCCTTTGTGTGGGTGGGAAGATGGGGCTGCTTAGGGTGATGTACAGGGGCAGTGGCACTCACCCTCTATACCTACCCTTGCATCCCTGAACAGTGCTGGGGCACTGTAGTGGTGAAGTAGAGGAACTAAAGTAATGCACCGGTAAATAGATCCCAGAACTCTGGGTCTCATGGTCTGTGTTAATGATGTACAAGCCGTGACGCTCAATGCCCTTGTCCCCTTAGGCACATATCGCTGCACCATCCCAAATAAAATTCTCGGTGTATAGGTTTTAAATTGTAAGTTGCTGAATAAACTGCAATAGGATTAGATGTAGCTTTCATCAAAGAAAATTCACACAAACCTTTACAGCATACACACTAGCAAAAATAAGATAGCCACACATCTTATGTCATTGGCGTCGTTGAATTATTCTCATTGAATTGGAGTTATTCTCACAAGGCAATTGAGACAATATACAAAACTTATGCTATATATACATTGTTTGTATCAGATTTTACAAGAATGACTGCTATTCTGTCTGAAACTTGGGTAATGGAATTCCAGCTTTAGGCTGTCCTGAGAAACTGAATTGACTGCTTAGCCTCCAACTTTACATTGTATATCCACTACAATGTAGTAGGTATTCCATTTCATATCAGTTACTGGTCATTAATTTTAGTTCATATGTAGAACATTGTATTTATTCACACAGAAAAGTAAAGGAGTCGCCACGACTCTGACAGCTAGAGTCACAGTTTGTCTCCCACGTGACACCTATAGAGGAGAGTCGAATGAGTTTGACTCTCCATTCCTGAAGAGTCAACAGCAGTTGACCCATCAAAAGAGGGGGAGTCAAAATTGAATACATGAGTGCATGCAGGTCAGGTGGATTGTGTATTTATGCCAGGGTAGAGTGGGGGCAACAGGTGTATATAATTAGTGGGCAGGCCAGGTGAGGCCGGTGAGAGAAGTGAGTAGGTGAGGTTATTGCCCAAGACAGGTCAATACCAAGACATGTTGTAATGTCCACCACTTCCCCCTGTGTGAAAGGGCTAAGTTATATCTGCCCCACACTACATTCTACAGACCATTCGTAACATATTAGATGCCAATACAGGGGTAGACACTAACGTTGGCCCGGGAGCCAATGGTCCGTAGTTTTGGGTCTGGGCCCGCAGATTTTTGCAAAATAACATTCCCATGGGCCCGGGTGGCCCACAGAAATATTTAGAAGACTAGAATATTTAAGAATGCTTGTCTGACAACTATAGACATGTAATATATCGTTGGAAAGAGGGAAATGTGCCCAAATCAATCACATTGGTCACACTCTATCATTGGCAAATCAGAAATATACATATTTTTTTCTCATAAAGAAAACATAATTATGACCATTGGCCCACAGATCTTGGTCTGGGCCCGCAGCTTTCTGGGGCTACGGGCCCGGGTGGCCCACAGCTGAAAAAGTTAGTGTCTACCCCTGCCAATATCAGATCCATATGAAGTAGTAGGCAGTGCCACACATTATATCCCACACAGTTAGTGCCCAGCCTTATGTTTATTTCCCATACCCACAAATATGGTGACTAAGTTCTATACTGTTGATGTTCTTGGAATGTATTGTTTAGTTTGTCATCACATTTGATTCAGGTAAGTTAACCAGAAAGCTTATCCATTGACATCCCTTAACCACACTATTTAGACACAGTGGACCTATCTATAAAGAATCAAAACTGTGTGGCATGGAACAATTATCCAAAGTATAGATAGTGGCTCTGGCTAATGGTTGCCACTGGTACCAAATTAATGTTGGTTGCCCCACCAGGTGGTTTCATATGCAACTACTATCAGAGTCAACACTTTTTTTATTTGACTCTTCATGAAGGGTCAAACTACAAATGACTCTGCTGTGGGCAGAGTCAACTGCACTTAACTCTGCACTGATAGAGTCAAGAGGGAGAGTCAATTTTTACAAGGAGCAAGGGGTATGACTGGAGTAGCTGTGACCCCTCCACCAGAGCCATCATTACTCTGCTACCAGAGTCAACTAGAGTTGACTATGGTAAAAGAGTCATGGCGACGCCTTTACTTCTCTCTGTGTTGGTTTATTGCTTTTTCAATAAATGCTAAAGCAACTGAATAGAGGTTTATAATATGTTCCTATAAGACAAATAAATGTTATAGATAACATTTTTGAACCCCTTCATGTAGATATGGAAACTTTTACTACATCAGCTTTAATCATGATGAAGTGTTATGCCACATTTAGCAATTGTAATCCTATTGTCAGAAACGAGGTTTACCACAAAGAATGGTTGTTCTGTTCCCCTTAGACAGACTGACTATACTGGCACTTGTAAGGTTCCCATGTAAATCGAAGGGAGTGTAGCAGGGGTGAACAACACTAAATTGATTGGCAGTGGTTTTAGTTTTTATTCCAATAGTCTGTAACACCTCTGCCTATTTCACAGAGCATTCTCCATACCTGAGGCTCTATGTAGACCTTGCATATAGACCGTGGCTAGTCAGATCGCCAGTGGGGCTTATAGGATCAGAACCAAGTCAAGGTTCAGCTTATACACATGTTTTTAGATGTATCCTACAGTACTAAATTAGCAATTTGCAGACCCTCTCTGAGGTATATAGGGTTTGTCAAAGTTAAGAGTGCCGCTAATATGTGAGTTTGGCTTATATGCAATGTTTTACGGTAGGCATTATATTACATCGTTGAGGGCCGCATAGTTCCCGGAACAACCTTTTATGGCCTCGATTAATCGATAGGGATATAAAGCTTTAATGACTGTATTAGTTTGTATAGTGCTTTCATTTACTCTGCTCACATGTCATTTATGGTCATGATGCATGAATGCAGCCTTTGCCAGTGCTCAGCATCATGCTTACCCTATAGGTTTGATGTAACTTGCAAAGAATCAGCATGATGCATATATCCAGCCATTTTAGATAGAATGCAACTGCTTTCAAGCGTCATGGCAATGAAAGAGTATAATATTAAAGCACTATGCTGCCATTAAAGAGTCAATTTTGACAAAAGGGGAACTAATTCCTTTCTCCCTCATGTTGGTACTAACCACAAAGTTTCTCAGAGAAGCAATAATCGATTATTAATAAGTGCATAGCAATAGGACTCTTCTATTACTCGTATCTCCAGAGCCAAAGCCCTCAGCACAGCTTTTCCAAGAGCCTGTCTCAGCTTTTGTAAACCTAATCATATCAAACCCTAAAACTGCCTTATGCTGATAATTGCACACTGAATGGCTATTGTTAATGCTTTATCTCCATTCACCAGCCTACATGCGACTTTCAGAATGATTCACAATGGCATCCCATTTATTGTTGATATTCATATGGATACCACGAGAGATGCTAAGCAACAATAATGGAAATTATAAAGTTTGAAACTTGATATTTTGTTAACATGGCAAGTTATGAAAACCATTCCTACATATTTCTACTTGGATTGTGCCTTAGTTCTCTTGTCCATTGACCCTTTAAGGATGACATATTGTTAAAAGATGGCATTTGTCTTCATGATACACCAATTATATTAAGTGGAGGCATACCCATTAATACCATATGAGTAATGAATGTATAGTTTGTCATGGCTTGAAGAAGAGGAATTTGTCTCCCTACATACATCCACCCCTACCCAACCCTTTTTAGCTGTGGCCCTTTTTTGGCTCAAATTGTAGCAACCATTTGTCTGAAGTTATAAAATAAACTCCCTGAACACAGTCTGCTGACATTTTCTGCATGTTTTTGCAGCCCCCTCCCACTCACCCCAGAGACAGGGGTGCGGGCGGTGGAGGGTCACAGCTGGTTCGTCAATACTGTCTGGGCCAGCTGGCCAAAAGCTTGTCAACCCTTTACCCTTTATGGAGGGATATTGCTGAAAGATGACATTGGTCGTCAAATGCAGCCCCGGCGAGTAACTCACCAGTGCTGCATTGATGCATAATGCCGACCCTTTTGGAACATATCAATTCAAAAGGGTCGACATGATGCTTGCATGCAGCATTGGCAATTTACTCGCCAGAGCTGCATTCATGCATCAATAAGACTAAGGCTATGATATATTAAGACATTATGTCATCGTTGAAGGGTTAAGGGCTGTGTAACGTGGTAACACATTAGGCCCTTTCTCAGCATACTGAATCAATACTTTCCTGATGAGTAACTTGCTGAGGCTGCATTCAACCCGAGCTAATACACTCCCATAGGGCAAGCATGACATCAAAGGATATTAAATCACTATACTGACCATAAAGGGTTAGGACAAACCATGAGTCTCCTACCAGGACTAGAGAAAGTGGTTTACAAGTAACTGTTTTGGTGTCCATTGGATACAGATATGAATGTAGAACAAACTAGAAACAACACACAGTCTTTAATATCAAATTCAAAGAGTAAGTTCCTATATAAAACAAGGCCAGCAAGAACCGACACATGGTTAATCTATAGGCTATACTCGACGCAGTCTATATTGCTACTGATGAAATAAGTCTGACCATTTATGATACTCAAAATGAGAGTACATGAAATGAGGTCTACTTTCCGGACAGAGTATTATAACACACAACCCTCATACATGTAAACCTACAGCTTCTGTGCTAAATTCCTTTGACTTTAACACATTAGAGCAGTATGTATCCCTGGAAGGATTAGACCATAAATAAGCAGTCATTTATCCCAGTTGATACTATCTCTCACGCAGGGTCACATTATGCCTGTGTGCATAAATCATCCTGTCCTGGAGGAGAATGATGATACAGGTGGTGGTAGGTGGCGCTACCAGCAGCTATTGGCATTGTCCACTCTGAGACAAAGGCTTTGACAAAGGGTCTTAGAGAATGGGCCTTGGCAGACTGGCAGACAGCATGGGGGATTAGCAGGCTCTGGTGTACTACAACTTTAAGGGCCGATAGGGCTTTAATGTCCTTTTCTCCTATGATGTAGTACTGCTTTAATGTTTTCATTTATATATGTGAGAGAGTATTAACCTTGTGGTACATGTATTTGCATGATGCTTGAATGCAGCATTGCTATCATATTGGATATAGATAACTGTGAGTAAATACATTTTATAAACATCACCAATCTAATATTAAACCCTTAAAGTAATTGTGACTCAAAATGTTCAATGTTTTAATATTTGGTTTACACCTGGCCAGAAAGCACATTGGACATGGATCTGACCTTAAGCTCATAGTAATTACAGTTCATAGCAAAGGATGTATGGCCCTAGTAATCCTGGGATCTAGGCTACTAATTTTGAGTGAAACGATAATAAGGGTTACAATTCTCAACAATATAATGTTGATATATTAACAACTATAGGTAGTCAGATTTTCAGTTCAAGTCCATGAACAGGGCCATGTGGTAGTCGACTTATGATCCTACACATATCTGATACCTTCCTTATTGTATCATGTCCACTATCTCACCCATAGAAATGAGTACCTGCATAGTGATAAAGAAGAGAATAGCTACAAGGTACTAATCTCAGGCACAAGGGTTGTGAAATGAGGAGCATGATGAGGACCCTTACCATGGTGGGAATGCCTCTAACCCTGCTTCACGGCGGTCTGATTAGTAAGTCTGCATCCCGTGCACCCTGGTGTCGACTTACATATACCTGCTCAGTGCTGACAGAATTACTGACCTTATCTATGTTGATGTAGCAGTAAGCAGTGAGCAGTGGCGGGAAGGGGGGTAGAGGTGATAAAGGTATGACGTAAGTAGGTCATGTTGATGAGTTACTCAGGTAAGAGTGTTACCAGCAGATGGTCAGCAACTCATTTAACCAGATAAGCTGCATGTAGGGGGGTTTGTTTTACATGGCGGTAAAATTTGTTAACCCATTAAAGGCCACTTAAACCCTTTAAGGATGGCACATTGCTAAAAGATGACATTAGCATAAAATAAGATGAAGACCTTTAGATAGCCAAAATGATGCCGGCGGCGATTCAGGGATAATTTGACGCCGGCGGCAGTAAAAACAACGCTGGCGGCCCGCCGGTGTCAATGCAGTATGGGGAGAACACTGTGATATACAAAGGTTGTCAGGGTAAGAAAAGGCTGGCTTTGAGGAGAAGAAACCAGAGACTGATGATAGTGAGTGATTTATACAGAATGGCGCTGGAAAATTGTATTTACTTGACCATCCTATTTGAGTTATTGGATGGAATCAATATGACAGAAGAGATGGGGCCTGAGACTTAGAAGGGCTTTGATCTTCGAAAAGGCCATTTCGATGGTGGTGACATTCACTTTGGGGATCATGTTAACCCTTTAGAGGCCGCGTAGGGCTTTAATATTCTATATACTAAGGCCCTCCGAACTAATGCAGGTGAGACAAGGTCCTTGGAACTAAAACACATCAGTTAACACAAATTGGGCATTTAAACTGTCTGTCTAAAACAGCCACTGACTGAAAAGGTGAGTTTAAGGTATCGGGTGAGAGACGGGGCATCATTCCACTGATATCCCACTGAATAGAACCTTTTTTCATTGTTGTAAAGCCAATACAATGTTAGCACAAGTTCCCTGGGACTGGATAGAAACTACTAGCGTGGCATCCACTCTACCTCCTTGTGCAGTGATTTCCCCTGCAATGACACCCATTTGATGTCCCACTAATGGGGCTAACCTTTTCCCTGCCAATTTCTACTACATGGAATACCACAACTTTGTCTCTGACAGTTCTTAGCTCTTAAGCATAAGAAAAAACTAAATGGAGGAGCTATGGGACACACAGATGACTCCATAGGCAATCACTCCACACTCAGTCCAGGCAATTTCCCATTGAAGCAGTGCTCGTAGTCGATGCATATTACATGAAGAGGGCGAGGGGTTGGACTGAGCATAGCAAGCGATGAGCCACATAGTGCTTTAATACATTATGTCCTTAGTGGTCATGATGCATGAATACAGCCCTGCAGAGTAACTCAACAGAGTTACATTTAAACATCATACTTTCCCTACAATGTTGATGCAACAATTATTCATCCTTGGCAAGCAACTTGCCAGGGCATAAAGCATTTAAGCATTATGCAGTCCTGCAAGGGTTAACTGGTGAGTCACTGACCCTAAGTCCTCCAGGATACAAATTGTCTGGCAGGGGGACACAAGAGGACAAGGGTCCATGGTTAATGCTATCAGAGTGATGTCAGTGAAACCTAAGCTGCTACCCTTCTTGTATGGACCAGGGATGTATAACACTATAAGAGCTGCATATTACTTTAAAATGGCATTTCTCTTCAGGTAAGATGAATGCACTAATGCATCATGCCGACCCAGTGGGAGTGTTTCAACCCCCTCGGGACTACATGGTGCTTGAATGTTAGCACTGGCAAGTTACTTGTCAGGTCTGCATTCATGTATCATGACAACAAAGGGCACAGAGCATTAAAGCACTGTTTTGCCCTTAAAGAATACCGGGGTATAATGTTTCACAATGTTGATGGGCAAAGGATTAATCATCCTTTTTTAGAAATTTGAAGTTTTTATTCATCAGCGGAATGACGGCCATGGCTAGGGTCAAGCGATGTACATGTTGTTGATGGTTCGAATTAAGCCTTTTCGATTTGCCTAATGCATCAAGATTCATGTTCTTTGTCACCATGATGCACTGATACTGTGCCAGTGAGTATATTAACACTACATAAGAGCATCATGCCAATATTACAGGTGCTACATCCATGCATCATGCTGCCAAAAGGGCAGGGTGTATTAAAGCATTATGCTGTCAATAAGGAGTTCCCTGTGTCTGTTAGTGACAGGTTGATATTTTTATTATAAATTATTAATGTCCATATTACTGCTTGTTACAAATACTTGATGGTTTGCCTAGATGTCACCATAGTGAGTAGTATAGTATGTATCGGAACGGGACTATAGTTAACTACTGTTTATTACTCAATCGATATGCAGCCAATCAGAGGCCGCCATTTGGTCACGTGACCCGTTGCCATGGTAACGTGACCTACTTAGGGCTCTCAGCCAATCAGAAGCCAGCATTCTGGGTGACCTACTGACCTACTTAGAAGCTCTCAGCCAATCAGAGGCCGGCATTCTGGTAACCATGGTAACGTGACCTACTTACGTCACGTGACCTACTTAGGCTCAGCCAATCAGAAGCCGGCATTCTGGTAACTAGGGTAACGTGACCTACTTAGGGTTTTGTTTGTAAACAACACCACATGGCTCTCTTGTTTGTAAACAACACCACGTGACACGTGACTGTTTGTAAACAAACAACTTATATATAGAAAATAAACACAACAAGTTCCATGTTATGTTAAAATTATATTTTCAAAAAAAAAGCACATCTGTTACAGCGTCTATGTGTAACTACGCGCGTTCTCATTCAAACACTATAACACTATCATACCGTAGCAGCAGCAGGTAGGACTGGAAGAAAAGCAAGCGCACGAGCAGAAGCGACGACACCATTTGCACCATCCGGCCGTCGCGTTGGTAGCCCTACTACTCGTCGCGCGTTCAACTGGAGGTTTAAGAGTGACAAATGACGATTCTTTGTCGACGCGACTGCTAACATCAGCAGCATCAGCAGCATCGGCAGCATCGGCAGCAGCATCGGCAGCAGCGGCAGCAGCCTCGGCAGCAGCGGTAGCAGCAGCAGCAGCGGTAGCAGCAGTAGCGTGAGCATTAGCAACAACAGCAGCAGCGACAGTAGCAAGGGCGGCAGAGCGGGCACTAGCAGCGTTATCAGCGGCGACATCGGCAGCCGCAACAGCATCAGCAGCAGCAGCGTCGGCATCGGTGGCATGAGTAGCTGCATCGGCGGCAGCAACAGCAGCAGTCACAGCCGCAGCGGCAACAACAACAACGTCATCACAACCAGCGTCACTAACAGCCGCAGTAAATGCAGCAGTAGCACGCTGAGCAGCACTAGCAGCAGCAGTAGCAGAGGCTACAGCATCAGCTTCACATTCGCGCGCCGCTTCGTCATTCCGCTTCATGTCACGGTAGCAACTTTCCATCATGGGGATCTGCAAATTGAGGCGCGGTGCTGGTGGTGGTAGTAGTACTAGTAGTAGTAGTAGTAGTAGCGTGAACGATGACGACGATGCCGAATACGGTTTCACTCCCCCTTATATACCCTTACTCCCCCCTTTTTTTCAAGCCACCGGCCAGCTGCCCCCTCACGGCAGGTCTTTAGATCAGCCTTAAGTCGCTTACTACGCGGCTCATCATCCCTCTAATCGCATTTTCCAGCCGCCGGCCGGCTGACTGCTGACGACAGGAGAGGGTGATTTGTTTTTCTTTAGATTTAAGCCGCTTACCACACGCGCACCCTCTAGTCACAGACAGAGTGACAGAAAGGGAGGGGGTCGCTTTGTTCACGCTACCTGTAGTTGTTTTTCTATACACACGCTGAGCCCATGACCCGCTAATCCTTTATACAGGTAACACGGGTTCAACTAATTACTCTATTGTATGACAGTCGGTACACAGATTTAATTTTAAACCACCTTCCCATCTGGATCCATGTCTGGCGGGGTGGAAGGATCCAGCTGAAAAGCGTGATTAGGGCTTTTGTTTCTCTTATGATAGCAGCAGGTCAGCATGCGACAGCTGAAAATGTCAGACTCGCCGCTCCTATAAAAGACTGGGATGCGTCTCTCTTTCCACACACCCTTCTACCATCGCCGCCGACACCGCCACCGCCGGCCAGCCGACCGCCGCCACCGCCTGCAGTCACCGCCATCACGCCAGCAGGGAATTTCGAGCTGAGTCTGCTTATTGCTTATTTTTTTTCTTTGAGCTTTTTGTTTTTTAAAATTTTTATTTTCACTCAGTCTTTTTTGTTTCGGAGGAAAGAAATATGGCGCTGCAGAGGGCGCGAGTTTCTAAAAGACGGTCGCGCGAACAAAGTGCCCTCCTCAACTGCCCGGCTATTTTTTTATCTCAAAGGAGAGAGCGTCACGTAGTTGAGGTTCACGCATCTCTTGAAGCGTACCGAATTCTCGAGAAATGCAAAGCTGAGCGCCATCGTCGTTATACAAGAGCGGAAAAGGAAAACGTAGCGACATGGCCGAGAGCCGTCTTCTCAGAACAGTATTTACTCTACCATTGCATAACAGCCGCTCTCAGCGCCCCCACTCGTTGGGCGTTTCATGAAAAGAAAGAGCGCCGCTACTCTCCTCACCCTGCCTCCTCTTATAAAGTGAGAATAAGTGCTATGAAACGATTCGACAAGCCGATCGGTTTCTTGGGAGCGACTGCAGCTCCCACTCGGTGGGCGCGCGTTGTGGCCGACGTGAACACGGTCTCTAAACGTTTCGACGTCGTCACTTGTTATCCCGCATATTGCAACGCAGCCGAATTGAAGAAGATAGGGACGCACTATTTTAAACCATACGCTCCAATATGTATTTGTCACCGCCGCGCTCACACGCCTTATTGCTTTTTCGAGACGATCGTGTCACAACACAGAAATAGAAAAAAAAGCGGCAAAGCGACGAGCTTTGCCTAAATGATCAAAAAAAAAAAAAAAAAATTAATCTCCTCCTCCTCCTCCTCCTCCTCCTCCTCCTCCTCCTCCTCCTCTCCCTCTTCTTTTTTTAAAAAAAATAAATATTTGTATCAGACTCCTCTGGAGTCTGATACAAAACATTAATGACTATTGAGTGAAAATAGAATTTTATCGCAAAAAAAAAAAAAAAAAAAAAAGACACTTCTGCCGCCGCTACTGTGACACCGGCCGGAATCAATAAAAAGGTCGGCGGACTTTTCTCCACAACCATTCACTACCGACCGTTCGAGTGAGAAACACAGCAGACAGTCAGACACACAACCGCTCTCTCACGCGTGCTGAAAAAAAAAAAAAAAAAATGTCGAGCAGTAGAAGCAAACTTTTCACAGAAATTCATTTCGACGCTCGACTACAAGGACCCTTTAGTTGTATCATTAGCGGTCCGTCGGGTTGTGGAAAATCGCGCTTGGTGGATCAATTTCTGAGCGACGTGAACAATTTGGTCACGCCGCCGGTGGAAAAGACTTTTTACCATTACGGCGAGTGGCAACCTCTGTTTGAAAAAATGCAAAATCAGTACGGTGTGGAATTCAGAGAAGGTCTTCCTAGCAAAGAGACTATAGCGGGAGACGTGGAAGTAGCAGAAGACGCCTTACGACCCCACACTCTACTGATATTGGACGATCTGATGAGCAGTTCCAATCAGCAAGTGGTAGCCGACATCTTTACTAAATACTCGCATCACTGGAACGTGAGCGTCATATACATCACTCAGAACCTATTCCAGAAATCACCCGACTTTCGAACTATGAGTCTGAACGCTCACTACATGATCGTTTTCAAGAACCCGCGCGACATGGGGCAAATAGCTAGTCTGTCTCGCCAGGTGTTTCCGTCCAACGCGGCGGCCCTCTCTAGTATATTTACCCATGAACTCAAGCGACCTCACTCATACCTCCTTCTGGACTTCAAGCAGTCAACACCTGACGATCTGAGAATACGCTCCTCTTTGACGTCCATACACTCTCAGCTAGTGTTCGTACCGCTAGACAAAAAAAAGAACAAGAGAAAGCAGTAGCAAAAATGTCTTCTCATCTACTCGAAAGACACTTTGGTACTCTCAAGCACTTAGCTAAGTGCTCGCCAAAGGACTGCTCGCATCTAATAGACTCTGGAAGCGACGATCTGATCGCAGCGTTGAGTGAGATCTGTCACAATTTACTGGTAGGGAACATCCCGCTCAGCGACAAACAACTGGACAAGCTTCGAGAATCGGCTGACGTGTTGAGGGAGGTCGGCAAAAAATCTACGCCCATCAAAAAAAAGAGACGCGTCTTGGTACAAGAGGGAGGTTTCCTCATTCCGGCTCTCATAGGGATGGCCTTACCGCTTATAAAGAGCATTCTCCGTATATGAGACACCTCATTCGACACCTACTCGCCGACAGCACCACCACCACTACCGCCACCACCAGCGTCATTGCCACCGTCGTCCCCATGACGGACTCAGAGCAGCAACAACACTACAAACGCTTAGCGCTCGTGGATCCTGAGACGCTCTACAAATCATCACGAGCAGGTCTACTTCATCATGTGCCCGCTGCTGCTACTACTAGCGCTGCTACTACTGCAGTCGCTGCTGCTAGTACTTCTACTGCTCCAAACCTTCCTCCTCTTCCTGATGAGCGCACTGAAAAGAACGAGAGTTCCGCTCCTGCCACCGCCGCCCGCCTACCTGCCGACATGGCCTATTACCACAAGCAGGCAGAACAGTCCCTTCATCCCGACGCGGCCTTGCACCAGGTGCTACAGTTTATCTACAGGGACTTGGACTTAGTGTTGAACGATCCCACTTTGGAATCGCGCGAGAAAATGTTGAAATACCGAAGGTTGTTGAATAGATTGCAATTTTTCTCGCGAATCCCCACAACAGCAACATCTCTTCGTCCTACTCTTCTTCGCCCCCGGCTCACCTCCGTCAGTCTGCTGAAGAGGCCAGCGCGTCCCTACTTGAGCGGTTGGCGAACCAAGTTCCCAAGAGGAATCGCACCCGGACCGTGGCGCTGTACAAACAATTGGAGAAATCCGGTGTGATCAAGTGGAACGAGGACGGTGCGGTGCGCGAGATGTCGGGTCGGAGAATACCACCTGAGCATCGCATCAACATAGTGGACTTACTGAACGACGCCGCCAGGTTCAGGAAGACGGCGCCCAGACCGGCGGGCTACTCTCCGTTCACGAAAGCGCTGCGCGAAGCAGCTCCCACAGACTCCTTGATCGGAAACCATCTGTATAAAGCGAGCGGACCTGGCCAAAGCTTAGACACACGGCTCGCTGACAGAGGTCGGAAACGACCGAGCTTCCACTCGGAAGAAGGAGAATCAGCAGCAGCAGCAGCAGTAGCAGCAGCAGACTCTTCTCTCCAGGTGGACGATCCATCCTCTGACGACGAGGAGGACAGTGAACTTTTCCAAACTCCGACTTCCTATAGGAGCGTGGCGAGTAAGAAAAGGAAAGGGCGCAACCGCCTAGCGGCGAGGTCGTCGTTCACGCCCTCAACAGGCCCACCATGGGCAAACCAGTGAAGAGACTGACCAAGAAGGAAAAAGAAAAGAAGCGCGTAGTAGCTAGATATACCGACGTCAAAGCGCCCTCCAGTTTCACTAGCGTGACTAAACTCCAGAAACATCATTTTCGCCACCTGAACCCGGCCGTCATCCGAGATGCTTTAGTGTCGCTGGACGCCTACACTAAACATAAACCCATTCGGAGAAAATTCGCAAGGAACAAGACTATAACCGGCGCAATCGATCAGCAGTGGCAGATAGATCTGATGGACATGCAAGCTTTGGCGTCTCACAACGACCGCTTCCGGTACGTGGTGACGGCGATCGACGTTTTCTCTAGGTACGCGTGGGCTGTTCCCATTAAATCCAAGAGCGGCGCTGATGTCACCGAGGCCTTCCGAGAGATGACAGGCACTGGCGAGAGACGACCGCGCACTGTTCAGACAGACAAGGGGAAAGAGTTTTTGAACAAGATCTTTCAAGATCACTTGAAGAGCGAGAGCATAGAGTTCTTCACTGGCGAGAACGACGACATCAAAGCTAGTTTAGTGGAGCGCTTGAACCGCAGTCTGAAGGAGAAGCTGTGGCGTTATTTCACACACAAGCGCACGTATCGCTACGTAGACGTACTGCACCATGTAGTGTCTTCTTACAATCGCACTCACCACAAGACGTTGAAAATGGCGCCGGCTCAAGTCAGCTCGGAAAACAGCGAAACAGTTTTCTACCGACAAGATCTCCCAACTAACAAACAAATCGACGAAATATGGAAAAAGAAGAAAAAAACAAAGACGTCCGCCGTCGACGTCATCGCTCCGGGTGACAGAGTGAGGATGTTGAGAACTAAAGGCGCCTTCGACAAAGGGTACGAGGGAAACTGGCGCGAGGAAGTGGTCGACGTTGCTAAGACGTTGGGAAGCAGAGGGTTCGAGCTGAAAGACGACAAGGGCGAGGAGATAAAAGGCGTCTTCTACCCGGAAGAGGTTCAGAAGGTGTACAAGAGTCGTTACGACAACAACTACCTGATAGACGAGGTGTTGCGCCGCAAGACCGTCGACGGTAAAGAGTTAGCTTTCGTACGTTGGTTAGGTTACGACGACAAGTTCAACGAGTGGATCCCCGTCAAAAAAATAACGTAGAAAAAAAAAAAAAAAAAAAGAACATCACTCTTCCTAGCAACAGCTCTATGGAGTATTATCCTGACAACAGCTTGACGTCTTTCCGAACTCACTTCGACTCGCCGCTCCTTCTGCCCGAAGCGTACGAAGCGGCTCTGACTGAGATCATCCTCCCTACAGAATGGACTAACGTGCACGACGACGACTTGATCATCGTTGTTCCTCTGCGCACCAAGGGTTCGCTAGAGGAGGCGATCAACGTTTTAAAAGAAACTAAATTTGCCGAAGGAAGAAAACCACAGGTAGACTGGAGGGGAATGAAAAACGCGAACGGTCTGAGCAAGCTGATGTTCAGCTCAAAATACCCGCTGAGCTGGAAGGAAGCGAGCTATGTAACGGTGGAAGAGATATCAGACACGTCGGAAGAGCAGCGATTGAAACCGGAAACAAAAAGGTTCAAGAGAGAGGTCGACTTGAGACAGACGAATGCCGTATACAAGCAGTTCTTGTCCCCGGCGGTGAAGAAGAAGGCGATCAGCGATCAAGCAAGACAGATGATCGAAGAGATGGAGAAAGACATGGGAGTGCGCAGTTTCATGCCAAACATATTCCAGATACCTCCTATTTTCACCGGAAGCAACCACACCCTAGTCGAGCGCTTGAGTCAGACGATGCGAGATGACAGACTAGAGGGCTCCAGCTTCTTGCTCAAACCGATGCGGATCTTATCGTACGACGCCAACAAGAAACGCGTCACCATCAAACCGCCGAGACACTGCGCTGTCCTGCTGACTCAGCATCTCGCATGCGTTCTAGGCTTCGGAGAGAAGACGTGTTTCGCGTCGCCGACTACCGGCGCCTACTCGATGGATGTTTACGGGGACGTGCACTCTGTGTACATATACACCGACATGATCCAGGAGAGACGTGTGGGCGACATGCAAGTGCCGCTGTTGCGCTGCGTCGCGGTGGACAGAGGGGGAAAGCGTCGAGGCGGCGTGCAAGCTATCAGTTTTCCCCATTTGGATTATTTCCCCTTGAAATCCAAGAGGTTTACCGAGGTCGGCATCTATTTAAGAGACCGATCCGGTCATTCCATCCCATTCGGTAGAGGCGAGGTGACCGTGACACTTCATCTGAGACCTATTGAGCGCTGAAAGAGAGAAAAATGATGCGTCAACGCGTTCCGTACTTTCCACCCAGGCGCACCGTCGGCAGAGGGTACAGCGATTACTACAACGCGCAGCTGGGCAACGGCATCAACGTGTACAGCGGGCGCTCTTTCCAGAGCGGGCACGGTTTGGGCGGCGCTCTGTTAGGTCTGATGCGCTCGGCTACCCCGCTATTGAAGTCGGTGGGAAAAACGCTGCTCCGCGCCGGTGTGGGCGTAGCTAAAGATGTGCTGGCGGGTCGGACTTTAAAGAGCAGCGTGAAAGACCGAGGGGCAGGCGCTCTGAAGAGACTGGCGAGTACGGCGTTCTCGGGAGGAAAGACGACTGTCGCGTCTAAGAAAGGGTCGAAACGTCGCCGGCATTCTCCTCAGACGGGCGGTGGCTCTTGCAAGAGACGTAGAGGGGATGTATTCGACCGGTAAGCGCCTAGGCGTTCAGGTATAAATAAAAAGACTGGAGGCGGCCGGCGTCAGTCTGTCGGCCGCGTGAAGAGAGAACACAATGGCTTACGTACACGAGAGCAGTAACGAGTGCGCGCTCTCTGAGCTCGACCTGCACACCGTAGCGCCGACTCAGACTACTATCTTAAAGTCGTCTTTCCTGGGGATAGAAACAAAAAACTCTTTAGAGGATGGAGGTAACATAAATTTCACCATCAACAAGTCGCAAGAGTACACAGACCTGAACGAGAATTACCTTCATCTGGAATGTCAAGTGCTGAAAGCGAACGGAGCGGCGATCGAGGACACCGACGCGGTAGCTCCGGTGAACAACTTGGCTCACTCGCTCTTCAAAGACGTCCAAGTCTCCATCGGCGGTTTCAAAGTGTCTGGCAACACCGAGACCTACCCTTACCGAGCTTACTTGGAAGGGTTACTCAACTACAACAAAGACGTGAAGGACGGCGTCATGAGCGCCCAGGGGTGGCATGAAGATACGCCCGGTCAGTTTGACACGTTGACTGACGCGAATGCGGGGTACAAAGCGCGCAAGAAGCTAATCTCCAACAAGCGCTTTTCGCTGATGGCGCGACTGCACTTTGACATGGCTCATCAACCGAAGCTCATCGTTGGAGAGACAGAAATCAATCTCACTCTGAAACAGGCGGCGCCCTCTTTCTATCTGATGTGCGCCGCTGACGGAGGCTACAGCTTGAAGATCTACAAAGCAAAGCTCTACGTGCGACGCGTGCTGGTGGCGGACGCTGTAGCGGAAACGCACGAGAGAGCGGTGATAGAACACGGGCCCTTCGACTACCCGGTGAACAGAGTGGAGGTGACGACGTACGCCATCCCTCAAGGTAACAGAGATCACAGCTACACGCACTCCAACACAGGCCAGCTTCCCAAGTCGATGATGATTTGCTTCCTGGACCACGACGCCTTCAACGGTAGCTACACCAAGAACCCGTTCGAGATGAAGCATTACGACATCAGCTCGCTTCAAGTGATAGTGAACGATCAGAAAGTGCCGAACGACGCCTACGTGCCCGACTTTAAGACCAAAGCGGCCGTGAGAGAGTACTTGGCGCTACACACGGAAACGGGGATGTACGAGGGCGCGCGCTCCTGCGGTATTTCATACGATCAATTCCTGAACGGTTACACGGTGTTCCCCCTCGACTTAACCCCAGACAGATCGCACGACGGGTGTCGCGTGAACCTTATAAGAGCGGGTCAGCTGAGGGTGGAAGTCAGTTTCCGCTCGGCGCTACAAGCGACAACAACGGTGCTACTCTACTTGGTGTACGACAACGTCGTCGAGCTGACCCGAGATCGACACCCCATCACCGACTACCACATGAACTGAAGACAAGACGGCGGTACTTGGCGTATCGTATGAACACGCTTGAAATAAGCAGAGTGTTGAAGGAAAACGTTCACACAAAACATCGTTTCCTGGGCGTTTTCTCTTGTGACACTATTCCGAAGCACCCTATCAAAGACACTTGTTTCGTGAGCAACACAGATCCGCAACATTTACCAGGTCAGCATTGGGTGGCGTTTTACGTGTCGAGCACGGGTGAAGTGTACTACTTTGATTCCTTCGGCTTACCGCCGCTGAGTGCGGAGTTCTTGTCTTTCGTGGAACGCTCTGCTCCGTTCAAGTGGCAAAGAAACCGCATTCAACTACAAGACACTTCTGCTGACACCTGTGGACCTCATTGCGTTCATTTCCTAATTGAAGCATGTCGAACAAGAAACCCCAAGAAGTGCGTCATGCGCATGAGCAAAATCCCAAAGCTGAGCGACCGGGCCGTGAGTCAGAAGCTATCGATGATGCTGTTGTGACGGGTTGTTGCGATGGCGGCCGTTTCATGGAGGCAAAGATTCTCTGCCTTGCCGAAATGGTGTTGGATTTATCCAAAGTCGTGCAATGTCTATTGGAGAGAAGTCGTCCGGGGTGTGGTGGTGCGAGTGACGGCGGCGTGAGACTTTGCGGCCTGTTGAGTTGCTGCAAATCGAAGAAGCAAGCTAAAAAAGCATAAACTTGTGTGTTTTTTCTGATTGAAATGAAAATAAAGAATAAAATGAAAAGAAAAGAAATTATCTTGTTGTGTTTTTATTTCTATATATAAGTTACATAACTTTTTTTTGTTTGTTTGTTTACAAACAGTCACGTGTCACGTGGTGTTGTTTACAAACAAGAGAGCCACGTGGTGTTGTTTACAAACAAACCCTAAGTAGGTCACGTTACCCTAGTTACCAGAATGCCGGCTTCTGATTGGCTGAGCCTAAGTAGGTCACGTGACGTAAGTAGGTCACGTTACCATGGTTACCAGAATGCCGGCCTCTGATTGGCTGAGAGCTTCTAAGTAGGTCAGTAGGTCACCCAGAATGCTGGCTTCTGATTGGCTGAGAGCCCTAAGTAGGTCACATACCATGGCAACGGGTCACGTGACCAAATGGAGGCCTCTGATTGGCTGCATGTCGATTGAGTAATAAACAGTAGTTAACTATAGTCCCGTTCCGATACATACTATACTACTATAGTGTATTCTAAAGCAGCACATCTATCCATGAATTTCATATCAAAAAGGGATTGGAAAACAAACTTTTGATATTGAAAGAAGATTGATATTCAAATGCCCTTCTTGCACTGGAGAAAGATGACCCAAAAAGAGCTGCATAGTAATGTATTGTGCTATACCTTTTGGCATGCATAACTGCACTATGTAGCCCCTATGGGGTTGATGCACTCCTACTGATGCATGAATGCAGGCCTACCAGTAGACTTGGCACTATTGCATTAATCCATGATGACAACAAAGGAAATGGCACATATATTTTAGCATGAGGTAACCTTGAAAGTGTTATTATTATTTGGGAGAAGGTTAATAGGGGTTTAAAATACTGTAAGCATACTTTATTTCATGCTTTTGCGATTTTCGCAGATTTAGATACACGTGAAATTATATTTTCTTCCAAATTCCTGAGAATCTATGTGAGTGAAAATATTTACATTTAGAGTAAGCTGCTGTAACCTGATTCATTAAGTAGGCTAATGAAGCAGAAGAGTAATTATCAGTTCTATGAATGTTCTATTAAAACTTGAATGTGAAGTGATGGGATTACAAGTTATAGTTGTCCAAATGGCAAAACACATCTCACATATGAGTTGAAGTCAATAAGGAATCGAGTGCAAAGGAAAGGTCACAGTGATCTGAAAGTCGTATTTCCCTTTGAGCATGGAAAATGCACTCTCATCAAATACAATGTGGGATATTTGAGAACGTTGGCATTTTCAAAACATGGCATAAACATGAGACTGTTCTTGTTTTTTTCTGTTGCAAAACCTGAGCCTTTAATGGCCGCATAGTGGGCTTAATACATCATACCCTTTGTTGTCAAACTGCATGAATGCAGCACTGCCATTGCTGCATAAAACCATCAAGTAAAATGATAAGCTGCTGTGACCTAATTCATTTAGTAGGGTAATGGAGCAGAAAAGTAATTACTAGTTCTATGAGAATTCTTTGAGAACAAGAATGCAGGCTGATTGAATGAGATTACAAGCTATAGTGGTCCATATGGTAAAGCATGTTTTATATCTGAGCTGAAGGAATCAGATCTAAAGGAAAGGAAAGTCTCATTTTCCCTCTGAGTGGGAATAAAGCACCTTTGTCAAATACAGTGTAGGGTATTTGAGTGAGTTGGTTGCCAAACATGATTGGCATGAACATAATGCTGCGTTTTCCTGTTGCAAGATTGATTGACCTGTATCGGCCACATAGTGTGTTAATACAGTATGCTGTATATGTTGTCATATTGCATGACTGAAGCATTGGTGAGTAAACCACACGTGCTTCATCAAAGCATTATGTATAGTGGACCCCTTAAGGCTTGGCTTGGCATGAATGATGATTTCAGCACTTGTGAGTAGATCTAAAAAGCTCCCATGCATGTATCATGACGATAAACACTGAAAACCCAGAGGAAGGTTCCTAGTCATTATGACGACCTAGGTTGTCATAATGACTAATGGGAAGTGCTCTGGAGAATGGTGTATGAATATAGTCTCTAATTAGTTCACGTCTCATGAGAGGCATCCCTTTCACATATTTGGTTTACTCTTGATTAAACTAAGTAGCTTTATTTGTTATAAATTAGTTGTGGATGGGTGAGAATGATGGCCTTAAAGGTATCGAGATTACTTTGCTCCCTGTCACCAGTTTATATCTCATGATTTACCTCAATCAATTTACCCTGGGTGGCAGCACGTGACAGGGTATGTTCCATGTCCAACACCCAGATATACCCTAGGTTGTCCCAATGACTACCCAATGGTGTTGAGACTTGTCATTACTGATGACTTTAGGTCTTCAAATTTACAATACCTAAAACAACAACCTTAAGGTAGTTATTCTGACTACCCAATCCATGTGACTACCTAAGGATGTCATTATGACAACTTTGGTCTATATGGATCAGATATGACTACCTTAGGTCGTCACAATGATGACCTAAGGTCGTCACCTTGACGACCTAAAGTTGTCAATTTTGGTTTTGTCAAAATGACGACCCTGAGGTTTTCAGTGAAGGGCACAATGTATGAAAGTACCATGCAGCTCATAAAGGGCTAGCTCTTGTCAAGCAAATGATATCCCTGAGGGAGGAGCACAGTGAATTCAAACAGCAAAGTTTGTAGGTGAAATCTAAGAAATTAAAAAAGATATAGTACTTCAATTTACTAAACATATATTAATTTTGTTTAAGTGTCACATGGCACTACACCCCATGGTATATAGACATGGATGCCATGGGGAAGATGGTATACGGCACTGTGCTTTAAAATAGAGATAGTTGCATCAGTAGGTAATGTATGCTCGTTTGTCTGCTAACTAAATCAGAGTAAATACAAACATATATGCAGGCCTTTGGCCAGTAAGCTGATGTAAAAAGTGTGGCGTCTTCTTTGAATATGAATTATGCAGGGTGAATGTCATATAATGTAACTATGAAGAGGACAAAGAGGACAAAGTATAGTCATGGGACGTGTGCCATAACCAAGCCATCAAAGTGATATAATGTTGGCACAATAAAAGACGTCATCAATGACCACCCACACTGCAGATGGCTTATGTAGTACCATGGGCTGCTATCAATTCTGTATAATGTGGAATTATAAACATAGTATATCCCTTCCCCAGCTATACCCCGCCCACATTAGCAGCACCCAATAATGCAATATGGCAACAGTGCTTTTATGTCATTTTACAACCAAAAAAGACTTCTTTAGTGATTTGGGTTGAAAGGCCCTCCCTTTTTCTGGAAAACGCTGACATTTTGTCCCCCCCAACATGACACCTATAGATATCAAGAAAATGCTAACATCTTTACAGAAATACTGACAATTGTACATGATTTTCATAGCATCCTGGTAACAAAACAGATCCATTTCCCATTTTTACTAACATTCGTTGGAAAATAACTCTCCTTTTCAATCTACGAAGCCAATGAAGAGGCTCTTAAAAGTATTTCAGTTTTTGTCCATTTAATTGACACAGATGGTGTCAAACTGAGGGCAGAGTGCAGGGACCAAGACCCCTACTACCCCAGGGATCACAGTTAAGCTGGATGGCCTGGGAACGAGGCCATTGTAGTACAAATCACTAAAACACACATCCTGGATTGGCCGATACAGTAAAGACATGGGTCTTAAAACCTGGAATAAGTGAGCCATTATCTGCATATAGAATAGACTATATCCATTACTTGATCCGAGATTACAAATGCTCATATAAATGTGGTTGGGTTCTGATAGCTGGAGTCCATGTAGAAAAAGTGGGACAGTTCCCCACATCTGTAGGCTTCATTATTACAACCCGGTCTCTGCACTTATTTTGATGATGGTGTTTTATCCTGACACCTTATAGCCGTAATTAATGTGGATTTCCAGTCTGAAATGAACGAATGTGAATGCCTCTAGCATGGTTTACCCTGTGGCCAGAAGTACCTCGCCAGATTATTCCAAGGCCGGCAGTAGCCACAATATACCTATAACATGCGGATGGCACATACTGCTGTAATAAGGCAACATGTGGTCCTTAATTTAGAGGGTTACATAAGCTGCTCACCAGCTGGTGGTCACACTCCTACCTGAGTACCTCAATAACATGACCTACTTATCAGCTCCATCCCCCCTGCCACTGCTCACCGCTACATCAGCAGAGATAAGCCCAGTTATTCTGTCAGCACTGAGCAGGTGTAAGTAAGTCAACACCAGGGTGCGATGGGTGCATATCCATCCATCAGGATTCTGTGTACCAGAGTTACAGAGGCATTCCCATCACTGTGTGAGTTTCTATCTTGCTCCCAATCTTACGGTCCTACTTCAATTTTAACATATTAGACTCTGGTGTAGAATAAGCTGCTTTGAAGGGCCACTTTGCCACTTCTTCTAGTATATAATCTGCTTAAAACCCTTTAAGGCTGGCAAAGTACTTTCAGGTGCTGTGCCCTTTGTGGTACTGATGGATGAATGTAGCCTTAAAGAGAAAATTGCATTTGGGCATCACCCTGACCCAATGACGTTGACACAGTCCTGAAGGATTAGCGTGATGCCCCCACTTTAAGGCTACATGTGGTCCTTAAAGGGTTAAATAAGCTGCTCACCAGCTGCTAGTCACACTCTCAGCTGAGCAACTCACCCATGTGACCCACTTACATCACACCAATGTCACTTCCTCCCCCTGCCACTGCTCACTGCTGCATTACCAGAGATAAGTTCAGCACTTTGGTCAGCAATGAGTAGGTATAAGTAAGTCAATACAAGGGTGCACCATGTGCATACCCACTAATCAGGCTGTGATGTAAGAGGGTTAGAGTCATTCTCACTGATATATGAGTTCTTTTCATGTTACCCTTCTTACAGCTGTACTGGCTGGGACTAGTATATTGTACCTGTCATACCTTACTGTGTACTACATGGTTGTAAAATTACTGGTGAGTTTCATGTTTATTGAGAAAGCCAGATGACATCACACAGTACACATGTATGTATAAACTCCCCAGTCATGCAAAAGATAAATAAATAATCCATATATTTGCATCAGTCAGTTTCTTTTGGGAGCGACCAGTACTTAACAACAGTGGAGATTTCATGGGATGGCTCAAAAATGTCCCATCTAAAAGGGGGTGGGGGTAAACAGATTTCAATCGTTTTTTTGAAAGAAAAAAAAGGCATAACTAAAGTCCAAAGGTATGGCCTGTACCTTTGCCAAGCAGGGGCACCTGAAGATACAACCAACCCCTTTGTTGCTGAATAATGACCACTCCCTCAGTACATATCTAAATGTGCCTTTTTATACAGCCTCTTCTATTTCCCATCTGCAGGTATAGTCCTGAACATTGTACATTGAATGATATACCTTGCTTTATCAATAACTCTGTTGATGTACCTTTTGACATATCCACAGCTCTATTTCACATAGCTACAAAATGGTTAAAGTGAAAGAAACAGATATATATATAATTATTGAGATTGATTAGTGTGACCCCCATAATTATGTGGATGTAGCAACCTCAAATACCCCATCCTTAGACACAAGCATTACACAAGTATACACCAAATTCAATCACTCTGTCAAGTACAGATGCATTTGCCATCATCAATAACTATGCCATTTCTCTGTGCAGGGTTGTGGCCACACAATAGCAATTGTTATCTTGTAATCCTATTGTATATAACTTGATAGAAGTGTACCATAGATCATAGCCTTTCTGTCTCCTCCCCTTTTTTTCTGCTACTGACTATTTGCACCTGGTAAATCAAAGGTTGTGTCGTAGTGGGGATCAATACTTAATTGATCTACATGAAATATTTCCTTTGACCAAGGCTGTAAATAGATCTAATAACTGTGTTTCTAATACTTTGTTGAGGACTGCTGCATAGTTCTCTAAATGTGCTTTTGTTAACACGATGCATAAATGCATCATGCTGGTTAAGGTTGAACGCAGTTAAACCTGTTAAGGACTGAGGGAGAAATAATGCCAACCTGCCTCTAACCGACCTAACTGCAAGCTTTACCATGAAGCAAATATTTCATATCAAAAATGCCTTATCGATAGGACCCTTACATTAGGCAGTACATCTGTCCTAAGACATTTATATTAGGGAGTCTGACAAGGAGCAGAGATAGAGGAGAATGCCTCTCACTCTCTTAACATCATTCTGCTAATCACACACATGATTACTGCTGTCTGAATGATTGTTATTTAGTATATATCTCCATTCACCAGTTTCATAATGATCAATAAAGAACCTTTTGTTGTTTTGTTGATATGGCAAAGAATAAAGAAAAAGTGGTTTCCGGTCACCTGACAATGTCCAGCAAAAAAGGGTCAAAAACTAGTTTTTTTGCAACAAAATTTCATCCACACTCGTCATGTTTCATCTCTAAAACAATCAAGTTCCACAACACCTGAAACCAAACCCCCCTGCAAAAAGGGGTGCAAAAAAAAGGGAGGGGTGAAATCTGACCTGTCAGCCCTGGCTTGTCAAACTATGTTCCTGGAAGATAAGCTCATCTTTTCAGTTAGCGCATGGTAAGCTGTCAGAAATAACATATTTCTACACTCATTGTGCCTTAGTCATCCATTTGAAGCAAGTAATTACGCCATTCCAATTTACAATGTTCTGGTCTAAGATTATTGATGTTTACCGGATGCTTCTACCACGGCAATGGCCTTGCTGTTCCTAGATTGGGCTAGTTTGGTATTATTAAGCCATGCCCTGGAGGGAGACATACTACGGTATTACTGGTAGGAGGCATTCCACTGGCACTGTGGTAATGGATGGTGACTGTAAGGTGGTAAACACAATGTACACAGTCTGCAGTCATTATCTGCATGAGACACATGTTTTTGAAGTCACTTCTCCACCCCAGAGATAGGGGTGTGGGTGGTAAGGGTTACAGCAGGCTTCTCATTACTGCCAGAAACAGCTGGCGACAGATTGTTAAATCAAAGCCTGCAGTCTCACACGAAAAAGGAAATGTGTGCCAAGTGACTTAGTTGGGGTACATTGAATACATTATGTGGGACAGACTTTCTGGAAGTAATGTAGGCTTACTGTACTTAAATAGGTCTGAGCGAGTGGTCATTATTTATGACTTCACCCATTCCATTTAGCAAAAGGCTAGTGCATTACTATAGCAAAAGCAGTTCACCATAATTAAACATTTGGACCCCTTTTGCAGGGGGATAATGAAGTCTAAAAGTATGCTGTCTTACAGATAATTATGTTTGGTCACTTGCAACACACTTTAAAGATTATTATTACCTCAGGCTGTGCAGAAGCAACTTTAGGTCTGTGCATTGTGCCTGTAATGGGTGTCAGAAGTGTGTGGGTAAGGGTGAAGGGGAGGATGTCTTTAAGCAGCCGAAAGTAAATGGGCCCTTTTAAGGGTCTCTTAGAGATTTATATACGCAGTTCTAGGAAGAAAAAATGCAAAACATAGTAAAGGACCCCATGTGTTTCCATCTAACTTATCTGTGAGAGAATCTTTGATACATTTTAAACACATTCATACAGTGATTTATCAGCAAATCTGTACTAAATAAAGGCTCAAATCAACAGAAAATATACACAATTTAATGATTGAACTTCTCTTGCAAGGATAGTGTGGTCACCTATCCTCTGAGCACAATATGTAACACTAATTTCCCTCCCCTTTTTTTCTGTAGATTAACTAACATTAAACAATACTGTTCGGCTGCTAATGTGAAAGAAGCTATAACAGCCTTACATTAAGATGGTTGAGGGAAGTGGGTGGGTGCAGAGACTTGTGGAGGTATGTACTGAGATTACCCTAATCACACAGGGATGAATAAGATGTTCCATACTAATCAGCATTGTTTATTCCTCTGTTACACAGCTGGGCAGTTTCATGTTCATTGATCTATGGTGTCCTCAGGAAGGTGATACACTAAGCCTTTCAGGGACGCATAGTGCTACAAACTACTGGGCCATTTGTAATCATGATGCATAAAATGTGGTCCTGGCAAGTAACCCACTAGTGTTGCATTCAAGCATCATGCAGATCCTATTGGGTTGATACACTCCCAAAGAGTCAGGATGCAGCCCTGTCTAGTAAATTTGCCTAGGCTGCATACATGCCTCCTAATGACAAAGGGCACACTGAAGTATTGTGTGGCCCTTAAAGGGCTTATGGGACAGTAGTTGATCCAATCACATAACTAGTGCACTGCCCTGCCATGGTCAAATTGGGAGAAGATTAGCACATTAGAACACAGTACCTGAGGATGAACTGGATCATGACACAATTCTTAAAATATGTTTGTTGCAACTCTGTCACATCATTTATACGATTTTCTTTTTTTTCTGATACTAGATTACATATATACCAAATGCCTCAAATAATAAGGCATAATATCTCAAATCTCTACTTTCATAAGGGCTGTATTCGTGCATGATATATGCATAAAGATGATGCTAATCCCCCATGCTGTCTGCCAGTCTGCCAAGGCCCATTCTCTAAGGCCCTTTGTCAATGCCTTTGTCTCAGAGTGGACAATGCCAATAGCTGCTGGTAGTGCCACCTACCACCACCTGCATCATCACTCTCCTCCAGGGGGCTGGATGAATTATGCACACTGGAACAACATGGGACTAAAAAAGACCTTGTCTGACATATAGTATCAACTCGGATTAATGACTGCTGATTTAGAGCTCTGGGAGCCTAATAAAGAAGGCTATTGTGGCTAGACTGATATCAATGAAGCATTGTAGTAACTAGGAGGAAACAGAGGAGGTGGTTGACTGGTGCCACTTTGTCATTGCTAGTCTTCATCTAAAGGCATAAAAGTCAGAGAGTTTATGGCACAGAAGCTGTCTGTTCCCATATACTGTGAAAGTACTTATATTCACGGGTGTAAATTTTCGCTGATGTGGCAAAAAAGACTAATTCGCGGGTATTTATTCCATACTGTAGCATATAAGAATTTCGCGGATTTTTCATTTCCGTGAATATAGCGAAAATATATACCCAGCGAAATAAAGTACGACCACAGTAATGAGGGTTCTGTGTGATACATACTCTGCCCTGAAAGTAGTCCTTGTTTTAACTTATGCATATAATTATTTCGTTTTGAGTATGATAGAATTTGACGGTCAGAATTATTTGGTCCGTACCTATAATAGACTGCACTCAAAAAGAGTTATGAATTCACCTTAGGTCAACTCCTCTCATCATTGTTTATTTTTACAGGAGGTGCAATTACTCATTGTATAGTTATTTTCAAACATGATGTTACTATGACATCCATTATTTAGCCTTTCTAAAGTTTTGTACATGAGCTCATTCATTCAATTTAATATTAAAGACTATGTGTTGCTTGTCAGTATATTCTTTAGTATCCTTTGGACAGGCTACGTCGAATTCAGTTTCTTTGTAGTGAGAAACTGCATGCTTTGTTTACCCTTTAAGGTCGGCATAGTGGGCGTCATGATGCATGAATGTATCACGTTGACCATTGGCAGCACTTTCATTAAGCCCATAGGATTAACATGATGCTTGGATGCAGCTTTGACAATTGACTTGCCAGGGCTATATTTATGCCCGATGCCAACTAAGGGTGTTTATAATGCGTTAAGGCATTACACAGCCCTTTATGTAGTTTAGCAAGTTGTTGGCCAGCTGGTGCAGGCAGTAATTAGGTTATTAGTTACCTGTGGTATTCCTCACCAAGTCCCTCTAACAACCACATCCCTCTCTCTGAGGGCTGCCAGACTGTACATTGGGTTTAGAGAGTGGTCAGGTAAACAGATAGGTGGTTGCTAGATTTGGTGAGAGGGGTTGGTGATTAGTAGCTAGCTTTGAGGGTGGGTGGTTGCTGGATTAAAAAACATGGGATAAAAGCCCGCTTGTCAATATAGCTAAAGGGGATTGGCCACAATATATCTAAATTATGCTGTAGGGGGTTAGAAAGATTACAGTCAGCATGTAGAGAAGAACAGTGGCAAAGGAATGACACTGTACCTCTGTGACTTCTATGCCCCTGCTGCAGCATACCTCCATTGTATAGATTATCGTATCAAATTAGCCCAATTTTGCAGGAAGCCATGTGATTGCTTGAGTAGAAGCTTCTGGTCGACATCAATTATCTTTGACCAAAACAGTGTAAACAGAAGGGCGCAATCCTTTACTTTAATGGTGAATGCACATTCATGTGAGATGGGAAGGAATATTATTAATCAAAATGCAAATTTCAAACTTTAATCTCAATTCCTTTAACATTCCACTCTTGTAGATTGGTATCTCTGACAGTACCCATTATGCAAATATTAAACATGGATGGGTTGTCATTTTGAATCATTGTGAAAGCTGCAGGTATGCTGGTGATAAAGCCTCAACAACAGCCATTCAGACAGCAGTACAATTAGAAGCATGCGGCCTAATCAGGGTTTAAGGTGTGATTAGGCTGACAGAGGCTGCTGCTTCTTTTTGTGAAACCTCTACTCTGGGCTTTATAGAGTAATAGAAAAAGCCTGCAGGTAAGGAGTTATCAATAAGAGATGTTTGCTTCTCTGAGAAGTTTGTGCTTAGTAGCAGTATGAGGGAGTAAGAATTAACCCTTCAAGGGCTGCATACTGCTTTGACATAATATCATGTCCTTCATCATCCATCATGATGCATGAATGGAGCCCCAGCTAATCTATTTGCAATGACTGGATTTATGCATCAAGCTAATTATTAGAGAGTTCATCAAATGTGACATGATCTGCGAAAAAGTCCCTTAGTGCAGGGTGCACTAAGGTCCCTTTTCCCAATACATGTCACAAATGTACAAAGTCATCATGATGGCCTGAATGCAAAACTGTCCAGGGCTGCATTTATATCCCCATATAATGACAACAAAAGGTCTTTCAGGCAACTATGCTCCCCTTAAACAATTTACTAGTAACACATTTATCACATCTATGTGAAGCCTGGGGCAATAGGGAATACTTCCAGAAATAAGCTGAAGTCCTACAGACTATTGGAATATAAACAATTGTGGATCAACAAGGGAAAAGGGACCTCCGTGCGGGATTTTTAGTGCCAGCTTTGGCCACCAGGGGGCTCCATATGGCTGAAAAGGATCAAAATATAACAAAAAATGTTCTAGACTACTTTTTGATGCAGGACACAATAGGCTACTTTAGAAAGTTCCATTTATGGTGAAAACCTTCCATATTTGGAATGTGAAAAGAACGTTTTTAGCCCTAAAGTGGTGTTTTTGCACATGTTGGTTGCCATGGAAACATGATTTTCATTCCAAATAAAAAAATTCAAATTGATTGATAGAAGGCCTCACAACAATTTCTATGCTGAAAAAAAATGTAAATACCATTTTTAGATCAAAAGTTGTGACCAAATGTTTGAAAAAAATTGGATATTCGGTAATTAGCATAATTATGCTAATAAGATAGGATATCTATAAAACAAAGTAAGATAGAGCTTATTGGCATTTAAAATTGGACAGTGACCACACATGTGGATCAACAAGGGAAAAGGGACCTCCGCGGGGAATTTTTAGTTCCAACTTTGGCCACCAGGGGGCTCCATAAAGCCAACAATGTTCAAAATATCATAAAAAGTGTTCTATACTACTTTTTGATGGAGAATACAATAAGCCACTTTAGAAAATTCCAACTTTAGTGAAAACCTTCCATATTTGGAATGTAAAAAGAAAGTTTTTGGGCCTAAATTGGTGTTTTTGCACTTGTTGGTTGCCTTGGAAACATAATTTTCATTCTAAATTGAATTTTTCAAGAAATTAATGATTAGAGGCCCCACAAAGATATCTATGCTGAAAACATAGTTTAAATTCCATTTTAAGATTAAAAGCCATGACGAAATGTTTGAAAAAGTTTGGATATTTGGGAATTTTTGTAATTATGCTAATTTGAGACAGAATAACTATACTTTAACAAGTTCCTGACAATAGGATTACATGGTAACAATTGTTAAATTTGGTCTAAATGCTTTTGATCGAACTCTATGTAATAAAGGTTGCTATATCAACATAGAGAGCGCTCAGCACTAAGGTCCCTTTTCGCAGATCGTGTCACATATTATCTGCATTGTAGTGAAGGTTAAATCAGATTCATGCATGTTCATGCGTTTTGCTTTATTCAAATTAGGCACAGCCTTGAACATAGCGATGTGCCACCTATGAACTTCAGCAATTGGGAAGTTCAGGTGCGTTTACTATTAATTACCTCCCTGGCTTTTTTGATTTTGATAATGAAATTTAATTAACATGTCTCTGGATCCTCTCATGTCAACTCTGCTGGGTTTATACACTCCTGAAGAGTGCGTCAGAAAGGGAAAGGTAAACTTCATTGAAGCACTGTGTGGGCCTAAAAAGGGCTGATTAATTTCGACTTACTGGCAACTAGGTAGCAATGGCAATATGTACAGCAGGTTGAGCACTGCCTTCATTGGCAAAGTTCCTTATTCTGACAGAACATGAATCATATGCCTCACTCACCAACGCTACTACTAACAGAAGATGTTTTTTGAGAGAAGCAAACATCTCATAATGATAACCCCTTAGCAGTAGGATTTTTCTATGACTCTTATCTCAACACGCAAACCCCTGAGGAGAGCTTTCCGCTGATGACACGTAAAGCGGAGGGTTCAGATAGGAAATCTAGATGAAGTAGACACTGCCAGCTGCTGTCAGCCTAATCATACATAACACCTCAAATCGGCTGCACACTTGTAATTACACACATGAATACTGGTGTCTGAATTGGTGTTGGTGAGGATTTATCTCCCCTCACCTGCCTCCTATAGGTATCCTCTCTCGCCATAATGAATTTGCACTCACAACCCATTCATGTGGATATCTATTAGAGGGAACTAATCATGGTCTAAAGTATGTACTTTTGCTTGTCGGAATCAATAACAGTGCAGAATTTAGGTAATTTTTGTACTCATCATTCCGTAGAGTGATGCATATCTTTACAATGACACTAGTACACCATTTTGTCCTTTAGACTGGAATGGAGTACTGGATTGAGTACATCATAATTTAGAGGTATGACAGGCATAGAGCTGGTTCCCTGGGCATGTCAGTGAGGGTGGGTCTACATATATAATATCTATACCGTATTCGACGTAATAAGCGCCCTCCCCCTAATAAGCGCTGCCCCCCCCCTTTGAGGGAATTTTTGGACTAGAACAAAGGCTACGATTTCATGATTTTGGAGCCAATTAAACTCTTAAGTACTAAAACTACCATGAAAATAATGTTATAAGCGCCCAGGGCGCTTTATTACGTCAACTACGGTATTTAGGTTTGACCCTGTTTTAATGAACAGGGATCGGTAACCTAAAATACATCCCCTTTAGCATGTGTACGAACTGGCCTAAATATTACATTATATCTGCCTTAAAGGGCACGGGGGAGGCCATTGTAACAGTCTCTTGAGGGTACTGCACCAAGAAATAGAAGGATTTTTCTTCAAGCATTAGAAGTTGGCTAAGTTAGGGGTTTATATACACAACAATTCGTTACATGTTCACACAGTGAATCAAATTTGCAGAAACTGCTTAAATACTTCAGTATGTCTCCTGAACTCAATATCATTTTTTATTCAGTTGATACAATTACATTTCAAAGCAGAAACATCAGGTAGACAAAATGTGTCTTATAATTTGATTTAATTATGTATATTGATCAATGTCTGTATAGGATGTCCCTTATGTGATTCATATGATTTAAGAATGGAGATGGAGGTTCTATTTATACTTTTTTTTTTAGATTGAAACACAAATTCCTTAATTTACAATTATATCTGTATGGCCACAAAGATTCAAAATAACGAACAGTTATAAATGGGTGTTTCGGTGGTTATTTTCCTGCTAGTACATCCCAAAAATTCAAATGAATGCAGAAATCTAGTCAGTCTGGTCTATACCTTAAATATACATGGTGCAGGGCTGGGATCACAGCTTCAGGGGATGAGGGAGGTAAAGGTGGCAGCTTCTACATCATTAATGGGGATCATGACACCCAGACTTCCGGGATCTATTCACCAGCGCACTACTTAGGTTATTCTACTTCACCACTACAGTGCCCCAGCACTGTTCAGGGATGCAGGGGCAGGTATAGAAGCAGAGTGCCACTGCCCCTGTACATCACTCTGAGCCACCCCATTTTCCCATCCACACAAAGCACTATATAATTAATTCACTCACAGAATGCAACCACAAAGAAGAAGTGTACATGTTGTGTCTCTGGCTGAGAGAGTTTGTGAGATTTAAACCACTAATATGCGATGTGTGCATGTGTTTGGCTACTGAAAAATTGCATCTGTCTGCAATGGATTTATCGACTAGCAGGTATCACTTCACCATACTGTCAATCTCTGGATTAAAGTAGAAACCAAATCAGGTCAATCCACATTGTTGCTTATTTTAAGCCAAAGGCTTCCACATATTAGTCAATAGACACAGGTCCACGAACTTTAGACTGTTGACTGGGTTATTTCACAAGTTGGCCTCTGGGCTGTATTTCACGAGGCCGTAGGCCAAGTGAAATGCGGCCCAGGGATTCTTTGGTTAAATCAATGGCAATGCCGTATTTCATGAAAAATAAATGGAGAAAGAGAGCGAGCATGTGAGAGAGGAAGACAAAACAGGGAACAATGAAACTAATCTGAACTTTGAGACTGATATGAACAGCACCATCCAGGAATTTCTTCTTGCGGATTTCTGATTACTATACTGCATCCATAAGTTGAAAGGTGATGTACTGATCCATAGCCTCCATGTGAGTTTATATTTCGCAAATATCACATTAAAATCGCAAATATAATAATATAAAAGCTATAGTAAAAAGAACAGAACAGACCTAAGTACAAGGCTGAGGGACCTGGATAACCAGCCTGGGTGGGCTGTTCAGTCTGTATTGTAAATCAGGGCAGTCTTCCACATGATAACAGGACTTAATTAAATTAGTAATTCTCTGAATAACCTCAGGTTCTATGAGAATAAGATGATACCACAGACATTCAGGGGAGAGGGAAGAGAATCCAATCGCACATAAAACAGCAGTTTCTGATCAGTGACCTTAATATTAGTGTCTGAACTAGCTCCTCTTTCTTATGCAATCTTAGAGGGCTGTGCTAGTCTGAAAATCTAGGTAGGGTAGGTCGGATTTTTCTTCTTTTTTTTTAAATTTTTTTTTTTTACTTCGGCCTGAAAAGTACCCAAAAACTGACTCGCAAACTTCAGCGATGACTCGTCTACAACGGTGTTGACTCGTGGACTATCAAATTGACTCTGAAATAGCCCCAAAATTGTTTTATAAAGACAGATTGATCCCATGGCATGAAAAGTACCTAAAAATTGACTCGCAAACTTCAGCGCTGACTCGCCAACACTGGCGTTGAATTGTGGACCATCAAATTGACCCTGAAATAGCCCCAAAATTACTTAAATTTTTTTTCTTTTCCAAAATTGGATAAAAAATTCTAGGGTCGGCCCTGTTTTGCTAGGTAGGGTCGGGTAGCCTGAAACACACCTCTTTTTTTTTTTGCCTTAAGATAATTGAATAAACTGCCAGTAGAACCAACTAAATTTCTTTAGGTTAAAATTGAGTATTTGTACCCCATCACTCTCCTTTAAGACATATATTTAGTACTCACTGTATTGATGCATACTGCATCTGTATACAGAACACTTGAAACCTTATGAGGGATATTTTCATTCATCTCTTCTTCACTGTCAGTCTATTTCTAAGGCGGGACTCCATTAGCAACACTGAGAGCTGTGCATGTTTTTTTCTAAATGCTTTGTCCCAAGTGATCATTCATGGCAAAATTCCAGGTGACACTCAAGGTTAAGGTAAACAATACAATATGTAATGTAATGCCTCTATGTTATAGCGGAGCTAGACTATTCTCTTGATATTGCAGGGTCATATTAATCTGAAGCCATTACCACGTCCCTTTACAGAGTCTCAGTAACAGAGCCTCAGAGATAAGACAGAAATGGGCACCTGCCTGTGCTCCTAAAATAGAAACACTGATAGTAGACACCAATTCCTAAGCCTCCTCAGCTTTGCTGGGTCCCAACCAAATTGCTGTTCCTATCTGGATCCGTTTCGGTGGCAACATGGCACATTGTTATTGGTAGAAACCTACACTCTTTGGAGTCATACATTGAAAGTTACTTTCAACATTTGCCAGGGAATTGGCATATAGATAATGTTATCGGCAGTTTAGACTTAAGTTTTCCATTCCATCAGAAAGGACCATTAATACACCAATTATATAGGTACCCTACAGACAACAGATCGTCTCATAAACTATATAATATACATACTGAAATATATGGAGGTGTAAATCCCCATTTTAATTCTCCAGGTCTCTACCCTACTCTACTGATCGCTTCTATTTCCTAATTGAGAGTGCATGAAAATCAATGCTCAGGCACTCATGATGCTAGACTGATTCAGATAGCTATCCACATTATTGATTACCTTTCCACCACCATAGCGGCATAAATATAGTTAATTAGCAAGGCCATTTGGCTGTTGTGACATCACTATCAGTCAATTGAATACTCTTTCATTATATTTCTAACAACTGAATCCTTCTCACTATAAGGATTTAATCAATTCATAATTAGTGGGCCTATGTAGACTCAATTTAGGATTCTGATTCTGGCATACCACTGTTCCTGAATTGTTTGCGACAGCATGGTAGCATATATATGTATTTGGGACACTTCCCTTATATTTTATATATTTTGTTTTGTTTTGGCAGAGCTTAATGGTGTTACATGACTTAGGTACATTCTAATATTTACTCTATTGCACTGGTTGGACTATTTCATTGAAATATATATTTGTTGAGAACAAGGAGACTGGTCTGTGGAGCATAGTCAGACCTGTACAAAGCTAGGTCCCTCCTGTATGTAGTACTGCTTTAAGGGAAGTTTAAAATGCTATCTGCATCCACTGATCATGATTAATGATTTTATAAAGTATTATTTATCAGTAATAAATCATCATTATCAGTTGTTTTCCGTCTATAAATCAGATGTTGGTGATAACAAGGTGGAAGCTGTACTTTGAAGTTTTACTGCCTAAACAAGCATTAAATGGAAACAGAAGTGAGGTGTTATTCAGCTAGGATTTTAGGTGTCAGTGCCCTCATGGTAATATACCCACATTAATGGTATTTCAGAGGCCCTGTAAACCCCTGTCCATCTTGTAATAGCTTAAAGGCTCCCTGCAAAGAGCTTTATCCAGGCTGGAATATGATAAGTGTATCAAACCAGAACCGTAATCTCCATCAAAGAAGATGACTGGCATGGGTGCCAGACACCCTATTAGCATGTTGACAGTGGGGTGGTGATTTATCAGGAAGGAATCATGAATTTGCAGTCAATGTCTGACCGCTGGTGTGCCCATGGTATAATATCTGACGAATTGAGTCTTCACTGGAGGCTATAGTGTAAGAGATATGCCATGCCTGGTCAGCCTATTAAGCATAGAAGCGTCTGACCATTGCTTCAAGTGGGGCATTATTCTGAAATCTATACCAGAGCGGGCAGAAGTTTACTCCAACCATAAGTTATAAGGAAGAAGTGAACCTCAGCATTTTTTGCCCGAACTCATCACTAATTGATCACATTTACAAGTTATAGTGAGAGACTTTTCCTAATGAAATTGAAAGCCCTGCTACTCCAGCATAGGAACATTCATAGAGAGGGGATGGATTTTACCTTGTGCTTTGTTTAAATCAGTTAATCTAATTAATCCAATGAACCACAAAAATCCCTTGGCTTTCCCATTGTAAGATTGATTGTGGAGCCAACTGGGCTATAAGCCGCCATGCTGTTAATCTTTTTACCAATTAACCACTAATCCAAGACTAAAGAAGAGAACACTGTGAGTGTTTAACAACATGATGCTTAGTTAGCTGGGCTTTCTAGGTCCAGTTAATCGGTGTTCCAGAAATAGTGCACAGGTACAGCATTAATCCATTCAAGGCCACATTAACTAATTAAGTCAATTAATGTATTATTCTTACTTTTGGTTTGTATGATGCATGAAGGCAGCCCTGGCAAGAAAGTCAGCAATGCCAACCCTATGTTAATAATACTCTTCCAAATACAAGGCAAGATGCAATGATGCAGCCCTTGTGAATGATATGCATAAATGCACCATAGCAACAAAGAGCATAATGCAGTCTTGACCAACGCTGATTACACGATCCATATGTGGACAGTCGAGGGAAAAGGGTCCTCCAAAGGTTAACTCAATTATAAAATTGAGGTCATCAGCTTTCCAGAGATATATTTCATTAGCAGGTACCACTTCTAGTTTTTGAGAACTGGCTCTTCGAATATGTGTGGGCACTGTCCAATATCAAATGCCAATAAGCTCTATCTTACTTTGTTTTAGAGATATCTCTATCTAATTAGCATAATTACGAAAATTCCCAAATATCCAAACTTTTTCAAACATTTCGTCACAGCTTTTAATCTTAAAATCGGATTTAAACTCCGTTTTCAGCATAGAAATCTATTTGGGGCCTCTAATCATTAATTTCTTGAAAAATTCAATTTAGAATG
Organism: Harmothoe impar; assembly: GCA_947462335.1. Taxonomy (NCBI): domain Eukaryota; kingdom Metazoa; phylum Annelida; class Polychaeta; order Phyllodocida; family Polynoidae; genus Harmothoe; species Harmothoe impar. The sequence continues at coordinate 24,549,048 of OX381715.1, read as the reverse complement.
AAAATTATGTTTCCATGGCAACCAACAAGTGCGAAAACACCAATTTAGGCCTAAAAACGTTCTTTTTACATTCCAAATATAGAAGGTTTTCACTAAAGTTGGAATTTTCTAAAGTGGCTTATTGTATTCTCCATCAAAAAGTAGTATAGAACACTTTTTATGATATTTTGTACATTGTTGGCTATATGGAGCCCCCTGGTGGCCAAAGTTGGAACTAAAAATCCCCCGCGGAGGTCCCTTTTCCCTTGTTGATCCACATATGATTGCATGGGTGCATCATAATACCATTGGATTAAGCCTGCAATCACAATATAACAACCTGTATACAACTACTACATTCAGTCAATCCTTACCTGCAAATCACAATAAGGAAAGCATTGATACCATAAAGAATTATGTCAAACATAAGGAATATGGTTAATGAAAGCAATTGCAATGTTATCTTATAACTGAGTGTTGGAACGTTTTAACTGATACTGTATCTTTAACACTAAGCAGGCATTTCATGCCTTTGTAAAATACCTGACGAGTAGTATAGTGTAAGGGAATTGAGTCCTCATAAAATGAGGAATAATTAAGGTACTATGAGTGATATATAACATTTAATTAATTGATAGGTGGTTAGTTCTAGGTCTTTTCTCAACATTCCCATTTAAATAATTTAAAAATAATAAATATAAATATGTCAAAAGAATGATTTAGTGAGAGGTGTTTTAGGATTGAGAATTAGGAATAATGAACTATGTGGCACACCTGTGGAAAATCAATAAGTGACACATGAACATAATCAATACCATGGGTGCTGCCCCCAAGTGGAGAGTGTGGGAACTACTCCACCTGTGGTCACAGGTGGGCTGACCCCTAGTGGAGAGTGTGGGAACTAGTCCACCTGTGGTCACAGGTGGACTGACCCTAGTGGAGAGTTTTGGAACTATGGGTGATTACATGTGGCACACCTGTGACCATGCACATGGGCTAAAACAATACCAGTCCAATTGACTGGAAATATAACCGTTGTGATGAATACAAATCAATAACCGACACATGCTTGGAAAAATTAGGATAATGTGGTTGTGATGTGTACAAATCAATAATTTAGCATTCTAATGCTGCATTTTGATTGGCTAACTGTTTGAATCAACACATTCATTGACATACAGCAGGATAAAAGTATAACAATTTACATAAAGTCCTCAGAAGTTGTGTATTAATACAACAGACTATACTTGATCCCGTTACTCTGCATAAAATGGCATCTCATAGTTCTACTGATAAACTTTATATGAAGGATAACCAATATATGGGACAACTAATAGCTGAGTTAAAAGGACAAATAGAAGCAACTTCTCACCAGCAGACAATGCTGAATAAATGTCTGGAAAAGATACACAATGCATTGGAATCAACACAATCCATTCGAGGAAAAATAATTTTTAATTTACAGGAAGAGAATAATTTATTGAGGAAACAGCTCACACAGTTCCAAGATACACATATGGAATATCTAGCAGAACGAAGACGGCGTACATTAGAGAGTTACAGAACCAGTTATGAAGCAGCCCATGCAATAAAGAAAAAGTGTAAAATATCATGTGACTGCATCAGCTCAGTTAACTCTGAGGAAAATGATGATGACCTTAGTTAATTGGATAGAATACACCTCATAATATTTTAGGTAAGAACTATGTTTAATGGTATTGTGAGAATATTGATTAGACAAACGAGTATAATGGTTATTCGTTTGTCACAGATGTGTTGTATTGATTGGTTCATTGTTTTAGTTTTGAAATTGTATTGTGAGCATATTGGTTAAACAAAAGGGTATAACGGTTATCCGTTAGACACAGATGTGTTGTATTGATTGGTTCATTGTTTCAGTTTTGAAATTGTATTGTGAGCATATTGGTTAGACAAAAGGATATAACGGTTATCCGTTAGACACAGGTGTGTTGTATTGATTGGTTCATTGATTTAGTTTTGAAAGGTTGACTACGTCACACAGGTGAAACTGTATGATTGGTTAAAATTGTTCTGCCGCTATAATCAAATGGCGCTACAGACAATGAGTAAATATGTAACGCCCATACTGATTGGTCGAAAAATATTGATGACCTGTGGCAATGATTTCAAATTGTCTAGTTGCATCATTCTTTACCTAGCAGTTGTACTGATTGAACGTATATTACAATGGCCGCTATATATACTGAAGGACAGGAATATACATTTGCTGATTTTGTAAGTATGATTTATAGATACATAGAATGTTCTGCAGATGAGTATACATTAGTATATGAAATTTAAATAGTCAGATTATGATGAAAATCTCAATTAATAATATATCTTTAACTAATTCTTTTTACAGTTGGATCTGCTACAGGTGGAAGCTGTAGAGGAAAAGACCCCTACTCCCCAAGAGAAAAAAGGCCGAAACAAGAAAGCCCCAAAGAAACCAAAGCTGGAGACGGTTAGAAAAAGGAGGAGAATTGAACCAGATACTGTAAACAGTGCTTCTATTCCTGGTTTGGAGTTGGTAAATGAGATCACCACTATGACCACCCCAGTCTCGACCCCAGTGACAGATCACTCTCCAGTTGTACCACAACAGGTACATAGCATGGGAGATTTACCAACGGGGAGCAGAGGTCATGGACGTTTGTATGTGTGTAATGAAAAAATGAAGAGCTCAGAGACATACAAGCATCTAATTGGAGGAGTTTTCAATCGCTTGTTTTACCCGATTGGCAAGGGAGTCTACATTGATCATGTCTACTGGTGGACTCTGGAATCAGAATTCTACAAAGGCTAGTGGCTTAAGGATGTCTTTGTGGAGACCTAATGCTATTCAGAAGATGACAATGGCCAATGAACGATTCTCAGTACCACTTAGCATGGATGCTTTGAAGCGGCTACAAAATAATTTAAGTCATATCAAGGATGCTTTGGCCAGATCAGATCAGGAGACATTCCTAGGATATTGTTTACATTTAGGTAAACAATGGTATGTGTCAGTGGAGAGGGGAGACTCTGCAGTGCACTTCCGACACTGGTTCCAACTAAAAGATATTCACAACAGAGAGCAGGAGTCCTCATCCAACAACCCTCAGATTAAGCTTTTGCCAACCAGAAAAGGACTGAAGTTGGATTGGGATCAAATCACTAAACTAGCCTCCTTTATGGAACAGGATTTGTCCATGGTAGTGCCTGGTTATGACACTCATGTTTTCAATTGCTACAAGCCTGACCATGTGGATAGTACATGTCACTTGTGTGCTCCTATTGGTTACCTACCGATGGAGTGTCAAGCTCGTCGAATCATGGCTGACGCTGGCATGTAGCTAATCATATATGAATTACACTAATTGCATACAGAGTTTCAAATATTCATGAAATGCTTTAAGATATAATTCTATGTTGTTGTTGTTGGTATTATTGGTGGTATGTATTCAGCTTCTGACTTGAGGGATATTGTAAATGTATTGAAACATTGATGTTAATCATGATATGATGAAATAAAATAAAAAGCAAAACATGGATGTTACTGGTTCTTTATTATACTGTTTTCTATTGCTTTGTTATAATGAATTTGTTGATCATGTTTAGTTTTAATTCTCTTCGGATGATTATTTATAGTCTTCTGTCTTTGATCCAGATGTTGACTCATAGAAATAATAGCACAACAGACTGTCACTGTCAGTGTCCAGCTCCTCTAGACTTGCCTCGGGATCGTACTGCATTTCAGACTCCTGATCAAATTGATCAGCTGAAAAAACATAATACATTATTTAGCAATGTAACAATAATAATAATGATATTACAAATTTTTATTTATTTTTTTTTTTTTTTTTTAAGCAAAAAAAAACAAAACAAAAAACACAATGATAAGGAATCTATGATACTTTGCAATTACACATAACTTCTTTAGATGTATTCATGAAATCAGACTATTCAGAATCAAGTAGTATTAAGTTTAATTCAAATACACTTTATTTACATTTTCATTTGAATATCAACATGATCAAAGTTTATTATGCTCACCAAGTCGACGTTTGACTGATTGATGCATGTCACTTGCACATGAGGGTCGAACAGGCGTGTTGTCTTCAGTATGTTCAATTGAAGATCGGACTCGGAGTCTCAATGGTGCTGCTGGTATAACGCACATGGTATCTTGTGACACAGGGGTATCTGGTGACGTGACTAAAAGAGAGATTTCAAGAGATTAAAATGAAGTGTGTATATATATATGTACATATATTTTAGTAATTAGTATTGAATTGAATGATAGCTGTAAGAGAAAATGTTTCAAAGCATTAAAAGTATTCCAAATTTAAGAATTAAATAAATCATAAAATAAAGAAAAATAGTAAGATATATAAAAAATATATATATATATTAAAAAAAAAAAAAAATCTAAAAAAAAAAATCTAGACTTCGAAATTAGGATTTTGGATTTCATTGATACAATCATGATAATAATAAATAAAAATAAACTTACAAAGACGTCGTCGTACTGGATACTCAAATATCAATGGAGAATCTACCATAAAACGACGCAAGGCATCCGGAGAGATTCCAGCTTCATCCCGAACTTGCTGCCACTCAGCTTCTGCTTGACTGAGAATAAAACATTCAAAACCTTAGTCACAGTAAATGTAATATATATACGAGATGTTTTCTATGATAATTTTTAAATTGTTAAACATAGTAAGATTAACAAGAGATTTTTAGAAATTAAGCAAATTCTTTTTTTTTTTAAACAACAAAAACACCCCCCCCCCCCAAAAAAAAAAAAAAAAGAAAAAAAAAAGGGGAGGACAACAACAACAAAATCAACAAAAATAACAAATATATTTAAAAAACGAGAAGGCAAAAAAATATATATATAATAATAATAATAAAAATAATATTTTAAAAAAAGAGAAAAAAAAAAGAAAGAAAAAAGAACTTACACATTTAACCAAGCATCCATCACTATGGGACAGTATGGAGTCCGATGATCATTCACAATGCTGGCCGAGAGTGTTGGGGAGGGTGTGTTTGGTGTTGGGCAGGTGAGGATAGAGGATGAGGTCAAGGAAGTAAATGAAATTGAGGGAATGACAGGGGATAAGGGTTCGATTACAATAGGAGCAGCAAACTCTTTTGCCTCATTGGAGACACGAGGGGTAGACTGGAAACAGGGTGGAGGGATTGAGGCACAGGTAGCTTGATTTTGAGATGGGTCACTTTGTTGAGTGTTAAGGTCACTTTGTTGAGTGTTAAGGTCAGGAAAATCAATTTCGCAACCAATATCAGGTACAAATGGAGTAGAGCGTTCAAGCATGTTATGGATATGATGTGTGGAGTGGGAGGTAGATGGATCAGGAAATGATTGGGGGCTTCTTGGGTTAGCAATGGAGTGAGGGGTAATTCCGTATGTGTTGGTTGTTTCTGTGGTGGTTGTGGTTATCACTGTGGAGGGATATCCATTCTGAGGGTGATTACGGGTTGTGGTGGTAGTTGTAGTAACTATTCTGGTGGAATAGCGGTTTCTTCTGGCAGAAGTCTGACCCATCAGACTTAACAACAAGGTCATCAAGCCATTTCTGCAAATAAAAAAGAAAGAAGAAAATAAAAGAGATGAAATTAAAAATAATTTAAATAAATTTTTTGGGAAAAAAAAAAGAAAGAATTTTAATCCTTCTAATGACCCCCCCCCCCCATGTTAGTTTATATCATAAATTTAGGAAACCTGAGTATATCTATTCATTATAGTTAATACATGTAGTGTAGAATGTATGTAAACATTGCTAAATTATATACATATCACATATCAGAACCCCCCCCCCTCCAAAATCTATCCCTGAATATCAATATATTGAAGCTATAATCAGAGGACTCACTATGACTTTTAGAATAAAATGTGATTTTTAGAATAAAACTTGAAATTAAAGATTCAACTACAAATACTATGGCCTACTCTACCTGTCTTTGAGAATAATGGGGGGGGGGGCAACAACAACAACAAATAATTACAAAAAAAAAGAAAGAAAAAAAAAAAGCAATACCTAAAGATTCAAATTGAAAACACATGAGTATAAAAATAATACAAATAAATCTTGGATAGTAATCCTCCATGTGTCTCCTTGGTGATCATCTGACACTTGTGTCCAACTCTATTAGAAGCTTCACAAACATTGATTGTGTGTTCTAGACAAACTTTAGGAATAATGGTTCAAGTAGCATTCAAATATTTAAACTTTTACCGAAAGCGTAATCGAGCCGGTAACTCGTTTGTCAGTGTTTACAGTAGTACAGCTGCACTCATCTCGAATCAGGCTTTCAGAAAAGGTCTGACACTTGTGTCCAACTCTATTAGAAGGTTCACAAACATCAATTGTGTTTTGTAGTTTGACTTTAGGGGAGGAGCAAAATTTCTAATTTCTAATTATTATTTTTTTTTAAATTTATTTATTTATTTTTTCTTCTTAAAATTATGCTTAGGCACAATGTTTAATGTATTTTCTTTGTTTTCAGGAGTTGAACAATGGCAACAATCAAGTCCTTGGTCCTCTTCTTGGTTATCAAAATAGTAACTGCTAACGAAGATGATATCTGTTTGAATACAGATCAGGCTTGTAGTTGCTACGGAGATCTCGGGGTTGTAGTTTGTAGAGAGTCTACCAAACTCCCTGGTGTGGCTGAAGGACAACGCTTCATTGAATCTATACGAACAGCAGACTTAAAGGATAATTATATTTCACTAGTGGATCTAAAGATCTTCCTCCAAACATATTCATATATTGAGGATGTGGATTTAACAGGAACACTGTTGGGCCACTGCCAAGAACTGACTGGATTGCTAAAGGCTCTGTTAAAATCAAAGGCAGTAGCTCGAACTGACTGTGGTATTTCTATCGGTAAAAGACTACAAGAAAGTGATCAAACTTCTAGTAACCCTAGTATGATTGAGTCATCAGAAAGCGGAAACAGTCGCGGTGACACACACGGACCCAATCGCGGAAAAGAAAGCGGACGTACGCGGGTGCAGGCTAAAACGCCTGCACAAACAAACTCTGAAGACGACACTGAACACTCTATCACTATTGCATTAGGTAGCACAGTTGGAACGCTGGTTATGGCATTAACTGCTATTCTTGGATATATCATTCGGAAAAAATGCAACTTTACTCTAAGATGTGAGTTAACATGATTTGATTTGAATTTTATATGAAAATGAACTTTGAGTAATGATTAATCAATTTTGAATATTATCTAAAGTAGCTCTTATATACATTTCTTTAGTAAATCTTCATTAATCACAGAATGTGTCACTTTTATATTCTCATTCTTTTTTTCTTTTTGCCCTATACTTTTCATGTTTAAAAAATATCTTGTTAATTAAATTAAAGTGTTGATTTCTAATATTAATTCATGGTTTTCATTTGCACAGTCAAGTCAGTCAATGGAGCTTCAATATGCTGTAAGATCCGACAGTCCTCTCATCATAGCAGTGACTCATCATTGTCCGAAGCAGAATCTCAAGTACACGAAGGAGTAAATGTGAGTTTAATTTTAATCCCCCCCCCCTCCCTAGGATACCAATAGATGTAAATCATTTACATTAACTACTCTGAATAACTAATATGTATAAACCAATAATACATAGATAAACAAAGATATCTGATTTTACAAAACGGATTCTTTAATTTTCAGCCAAATGTTACGGTGCTAACGACTGCAGAGGAATCAGATGTTTTTGAAACTGTAAGTCATATATTGAATAATTGAGAATAACACAAACACATGAACTCATTTTGTATCATTTTATTAATTCTCAATTTCTTTTACAACAAAGCAGACCATATCAGTAATCTTCAATGTAACAATAGTTACTGCTAATTTTACATAATATCTGAATCATGCATTTTAGGTAGCAGAAACAAGCCTGACGACGCCATCAAAAACTAAACCCTCAACCTCTACAACAGACATGGAAAGTGTAAGTAACACATCTAATAACTAACAATCATATAGTATACAGGATAAATATGATTCAAACATTTTAATTATTCACATACATGTAAACATAATTGTTAAATATAAAATCATAACATTTTTCTACATTGATTACATAGCTTCTATGATTCAAGTTCTATGTTTCTCGCCTCAGTGACTCTAAAAAGAGCTGGGGTGGTCATGTACATCAATCCTGTTACTGTAGATTTGAGAGGCTCTTTGAATTTCAACTCAAGGGAAGTATAGCCCTTGGTGATTGGTCCATAGATTCCACGTTCCATATCAAAACCATGTTGAACAGGAAACACTAACATGAAGTTACCATTAGCAAATTCAGCCGGTGTCAAGCTGTTCCCATGTCCTTTGCTTAAACTTAAAAAACTAGCATACTCCTCAGTGAATTTCTGCTTCACCCAGTCTGGTTGGTACTCAGACTGAGGGACCACTTGACCATCAACTGTAAAGCGAGCTCCACAGAAGTTGAAGTGTTCAAACTTAAAGCAATTCTTGCTATATTGACCCGAGAACCCTTGGCTGTCAGTCAAAACCACAATGAGTGATGAGGGCACAGTTTCAGCCATTACTTTGTTGTATGTAAACGAACTGTTATTGATAGGAATATTAAATGACTTCATCACTGTCTTTGGGTATGGGTACACTGCCTTTTCTCCTTGGCTCAAAAGTGATGAGTGTTTTATTAACATTTCTGAACGTGGTGTTACAATACATGCAGTAATGTACATATTCTCTATTTTGACTCTGTACTTTTTCGTATCATCAGCTGCCAGTAGTCTGTTAGCATCTCGTTGTTGAAAGAATTCATACTTGATGGTAACACCAGAAATTAAGTGCCGGTTTGTCTTCTCAAGGAAATCTATTCCAATTTTCCTTTGAATACTACACTATTTCCAGTTTTGGTTTGTTTGTAGCGAGCTACTAGTCCTGAATTCACCTCTTTGGTGGAGAGGGGATCGGTGATGCCCACTCTTCCTTCAGTATCTGCATGGTATCCCTTTAGAATTCCTATTGAAGTTTTGGCTTCGTCTGACTTGAAACAAACTGTCTCTATGTAGTTCTTAAATGGATAGTATCCAGAGACAGAGGGGTTAACTTGCACGTCATTTAGACTGACAACAACATTACAAAAGAGACTGCTGTGAGTCAAATTGGCAAATGCAACTTTATCCTTTTCAGTAACAGCATTATCAGATTCATCTACTATCCTGGCTTCAACTGTCAGTTCTGTGCTGGCTCCATCTAAATATCCAGAATGATTCCCATCAATTTCCACTGTAATAGCTGCTTCTGAGTCCCTAGGTATTTTGTCAGGATAGTATCGGACACGCTTGTGTCCTGATATAGATGTATCTTGGAGGGGTGATTCAAAAATTTCTAGCTTTGTTGAAAATCCTTCTGTGGATTCAGAGAACTTGTATGAATTAGTGACGTCCATGTTGTATCTTTCAGTTGATAATAATTCACTTTTTCTTTCCTTTCACTGTTGTGACTTGCTTCCGTCCTCTGCTACGGCTGGGTTGCTTCTGAGCTTTTCTAGCTGCAGCTAGGCTTTTTATTCTACCGCTCTGGGTAACCTTTCTCTTTTTACTTTTAGGATCAATATTGGAAGATTTTCTTTTTGTTCCTACTCTGGATGATACTGCAGCCATGTTGAGAGATACACTTGTGGTGGTTGGTACTTGGGGATTCTTGTTCTGCTCCTTCACTCTATCCAATTCTTCTTCAATATCAGTGACTATTTTAGTTTCCATTTTAATGGACTTCTTTCCTTTCTTCTCAATTACTCCTTTAGTATTCACTCTTCGGAAAACTGAGTGATTCTCACCATCTAGAGATATCGCTGTGAGATGTGGAGAATAAGCAGACTTGCTGGAGTATTTTGGAGTAGTTGCTTTGCCCCATGCAGCTATATCTACACCTACTGGTACAATGTTAGGCATTTTTACACCGGTCTCAAATGAAGTGTACACCTTGAAACTCCGTTAGCAACTGAAGGTATCGTGTCCGTCTCTGACTTTATATGTATTCTGATTGATTCAACACGATCATGTACTATGTTACAGTACTGTATGGGATTGAACATAACCACACCATCTCTATTCAATGGTTTTGTGTATACTCTACACAGCAATGGTTTGAGTATTTCACCTACTGGAGAAGATGACACTAGATCACAGTAGATGTGTAGTGTTGTGTTTTTAAGCGGCACAGGCACTGTTTGATTTGAGCTTCCTGTCACATTAAAGTCCACCAGTCCGCATTCCCATTTTCCATTTAAATATAGGGGCTGTGGAATCACCGTTGTAAAGTCAAACCAGGTATTTGCTTCAACTATCTTTGATGAATCAGAGGATCTCAATCTAAGATACATGTTTTGAGTTGTTTCTCCCTTGAAGTTCACGCCAAGTCTACCATTCGCTCCTCTGGTATCCAAGTATTAAAGGATTTGTCATAGCCCATCCATTTTATAAACACTTCTTGTCTTCTGGCATTCCGAGGTCCCACTGTTCGCCGTTTGAGAACTTCTTCTATTTCAAATTGTGGATTATCTTCCAGTGTGATTTGTTGTAGTTCCTCTTTGTAAAAGACTCCAAGTACAGGCTCATTCTCCCAAGTCTTCACAGAGTACATTTGATAACCTTGGTTCATTCGTCGTTTGGTCACTATAAATACTGCCTTTGACCATGTCTCATCATATTCTCGGGTAAAGGCAGTAGACAAGTATGACAGTTTGACATAGTCTCCCACATCTAGCACGTAGGGAAGGGAGGGACCAGTACGCAGAGCAGCATCTGAACCTTTGTATTGCTGATGCCATAAATCATTTTTGTCAGCTTCACACATAGCTTCGAGAGGAGTCATTTTTATAGAACGGTGAAATGTTTCATTGTAAGCTTGAGTCAAGTCTTGTAAATGTTGAATCCAGTTGAAGCTTCTTTGACCTTTCAGCATTCTACCCATTCGTAACCGGAACGTCTTTAAAACTCGTTCTCCATGGCTGGTTTTTATTTCTGTATTCGTCAAAAAGTGATTGATATTTTCATGTTTGAAATACTTTGACATAAGAGAGCTGACAAATTCGGATCCTCTATCACTGCGAATAGACTCGGGTTTCTCATCATACACAAAGATATCTTGAAAAGCAGTTTTTACTTCGGATCCTTTGAGTCTCTTCAATGGTCTAGTATGTAAATATCTTGTAAATACATCCACACAGCACAGTATGTATCCATAACCATCATTCCATTTTGTATAATACTTCATGGATAGTGTATCACAATCCCATTGTTGATTTTTGTTACTGACTACAACCCGTGGACGTTTGAATCTCTTCTTGGCCTTTTTAAATGTATTATAAGTGTCTTGGGTTTGAATCCAATCCTTCACCTGATTGAATGTTATCCAGTATTTGCCTTTGCTCTTAACTGATTCATACAAGTCCTTAATACTGGAATATCCACCAGAGTCAGATGCATTGTAGTATATTTCTCTCAGATAGGATTCCAATTGTTGTGTAGCTGGTCTGGGAAGGTGTTTGTTCACTTTTTGGTTTTGCGCTTGGCTTTTTCCCATTTTTCAGACCATGTAGATTTCCAGGGAGGTTCTTCAATAACACTCTTTGATCTTGTGTTTATAGTGGTGAATGGAACATCTGACTTCTTCTTCACTATCACTTTTCTCTTTTTCTTTCCAGGTTCTCCAGGAGGAGGAGCAGGATGAAGAGGAGGATCACGAAGAAGTGACTTTCTTGTCGGACTCCTCGGGCTCTCAGGATCAGAACCAGCAGAAACTCCCGTCTCCTGACCTGAACCGTCTACGGACAAGTGAGCAGCGTCGTGGTGTAAAGGTTTACCAAGCGGCGAGTGGAGAATATTCTTCTCCGTAGATTCTTTGGTAACGTATTCTTCAGTTGTGTTTTTTGCATTCTTGTCTTCGGTTGATGAGTTTTCAATTTTGTTATTGTATGTTTTGAGTAATTTCTCATACTCTTCATAGGAGATAGTGATGTACTTTTTCATTATGATTTCTATGTAGAATTCTTGAGAACCACCAATAACCTATTTTTGACTGCATTCAAAATTGCTATAATCCTTTTAACAAACTTTTGAATGATTTCCAATCTGCTTTTGGTACTGGTGGCTAAATTAGAAATGGCATCCAAAATCTTTTTGGATTTCATTACCAAACCCTTGGCATTTCTTCCAAGAGGTAGTCTTTGTAAGTTGATTGCTATTTCACTTATGCAATCCACTTGCTTAGCAGAGGCAGTCACTAAGAGAGCTTCTGCTTGGATTTTACTCGCTCTGAGTAATACCCGCATAAAGTCACTGCACTTTGTTATGTGGTTCGTCATTGGATTCTACTATAGTCAAACATGTAACACTTCGTCTCTCCTGTTCCTTTGAAGATGTACAGCAGACTGATCTCAAAACTGAAAGCACTTGGGTTTTTATAGGTATGATATCAGATTTTCCCCTGGAAAAATTTTGGTATGAATACGAGCCTGAATACGAGGAGACTCCTCATCCTCGTTTATGTCTGCAGGGTGGAGTGATAGTACTTGGTATCCATATCTCTTTTTCATTACACAATCTCTGTAACTAGACTTTAGAACTTCGCCGAGTCCAGTTTGTCTAGCAATAATGCCAATTTGTTGTACATCTCTAGGGTTACATAAAAAGAAAAAATATTGAGTGTTGAGAGTCAAAGACCTTTGACAAGTTCCAGAACAAAAATATTCTGAGTGATGTAGAATGTTGAAATACATCGATGATGAGAGTACTTTGTAAATATATTCTGCACACTGACTGAGCGTACAATTTCTTGCATCAAATCATCCAAAACCAGTAATGTGTGCTTGCTTCCATCAGTGAAACGTTCCAATATCTCTTCGGTTGGAATACCTTTGTGAAACTTGATATTATCCAAGTTTTGTCTCATATCCTTGTATAACGGCTGCTCTACTGACATGCAGTATAAAATCTTGCTTACTGGTTTGTTGTATAACTGGTTGGCATGTTTCATTATTTTGTACATGAGTGTCGTTTTTCCGGAACCAGTAACACCAGCTAAAATGCTGGTTGAGGGTGCTTGAAGTCCTGGAAATACCATTGTGCCTTCAGCAATATTTTCCACAAAGTAGTCAACCATAGTGACTGGTTTACTAGAGTGTCAAAAGAAGACTGAACATTACATAAATAACTCCAGCTCTTTTATTCTAAATGAGAACAACTATATGTATGATATACAATAAGAAGAAAACAAACTTGCATCAAGTGTGTTGTAAATATTTATTACAGTATTAAGTAACAAGGATACATCAGACAGCAAATTTATCAACATTAGTGTACAAGTGGTATCCATTTTCATGCATACATAGTTATTCAAGGTATACAGAAACATGATATATATATGATTTAAGAAACAAATAGTGACATCTATATGTATACATGTACACATTTTCAAGTAACAATTATCTATGCTCTGCATTTGACTTATTCAACCATTTCTATGCACAGATTGGCAACAATATTATACAACTGTATACAGTGTGATTGATATGAATTGAGTCGGTACTGCAATCCTAAATTTACATGACTATGAATTCATGAAGTCAATGTCATTTGTCATCCTTTCCCAGAATGCCCCTATTTGGTTTAAACCAGGAAATTCAGCTGGAGAAACTAGTTCAGCCATGTCTTTGTTCAAACCACATCCCCAGTAACGATCTGCATGGTCAATACTTGGTTGAACAAGGATCTTTCCTTTGTGTTCACGAAGTTCCCTTACAATCAATGGTTTGATAGCATCCACCTTTAAATTGATGGTCTCTTTCATGATGCGATCCCTGTTTTCATACCAAGTCGGAATTGGTTTAAACCGTTTGCAAAGAGCATGCATCGTAGCAATTTTCTTGCATCCTAATATTTGGCGAGCAATATCTGAACGCTGGTGAAACAGTGCCATCTCATACAAATAGAGTTGTGTGCAGCTAGTGAAAAGGCAACCATACTTGCGTAGCATGCAGGGATAGTCACTAGATGTACACAACTTTGCTGGATTCAACACAACTGTGTTGAAGTTCTCATAGGGACACAGCACCATGTCAAGAGGCTTAGTGTCAATACCATTTTCATCAACTTCCCTCTTGACATAAAAGAAACTGAAACCCTGTCGATCCTGTTGATAAGTCATGACTGTGTTATCATGAGCAACAAAGCCAATGTTGGTGACAGAACTTGATTGTTTTTTGTTCAGAGCATCATCATAATACTTTCTAGAGTCGGGGTCTATTCTCGCTTTGTTGATCCCCTTTACCTTTACTATTGCTGGTTTTTCTGGAAAACGTTCCAACCGATAAGTTTTGGAAGCCATGGCAAAAAGTTCTGATCCACCAGCTTCAAACTTATAGTTACCCGGGGTACGTCTATCAAACTTTGCATGTCTATCACAACACTCCCGGGGGAAGAAATGAGGTCGTTTAACAGTTACTGATTGTGGTTTTTGCTTTGGTGGATGGGGTGATGACTGTGAATCCATTGGATGCTGATTCATGGCATTATCAACCACTACTTCTCCATTTGAATTTTCACTGTCTCCATTCATCGGAGCATTCAGATCAAAACAACGACCATATATGGAATGGTGAAACTCTGCTCGTTTCTCAGGCAACACAGCCTCAGCTAAGGTTTTGTGAGATAGTTCAAAGTACAGAGAATCTGTATCTGCGTGAGTGAGTTGAAATGCTGAGCGAGGCAAGAAGTAATCTAATCCATCATAATAAAATCTCAGTAGCATCAGCTTAGCTGTTTGTAGTATGCAGAATGCTAGTTGAATAGGCACATCGAGAGAGACTGTTTTCTTTGAGAGTTCGACTTCATACATCTCATCAGCCAATTCAGTCATGTGCTTAAACAAGTTACTGTTGACTGCAAGATGAGCATTTGTTTTGTCATGTACATACTTGATATTTGTATGCTTGGTCTTGTCTAGTAGAAGGGAGCCATACGACGCATTGCCAAGAATTTTGCATGTCTCACCTAATACCTCCTTTGAGGGGTCAGAATCACCCTCTCTACGTGCTGAGGTAATCATGTCACAGAACTCTGTGAAACATCGTTTGAATTTATATTCCACAACTTCGTAGACTTTGGTTACTTCCAAACCCTTTTGAATATACCACTGCAGCAGATTGCTAGCAAGAAATATCTTCTTACCAGCCATTCCACCAACTAGTAATCTGCGACTATCAGAAGAGAGTCCAGCTTCTTCACTGAAACGTTGCATGGTAGGACCCCATTCGCTAAATGGAACATCGGCGTTGCAGAAAATGGGTGACATTTCTGAGAAATACTCATATGGAGTCATACCTTTCCCTTGGTCTTTTCCCTCTGGCCAAACTTCTGGAACTCTGATGTCTACCTCAATCATCCCATGCAAAGTACCATTTTCAACATTATCTAGTATGCGCCGTTCACTGACAGGTCGGGGATACTGAATGTAGAACTTGGGTAACATGTCATTGGCACATTCTCTGATTGAAGCATCATTCTTTTTCTCAGCCATGAATTGACATTCATAGATCACTTCCAAGTCTACTTCCAAAGAACGAATGAATTGTTCTTTCTCTGCTGTATGCTTAGCTCGTTTCTCAAGCAATTTCCGGGTTGAGTCTGTCATCGTATCGAGTTTGTCAATCACATGCTCACCCTCTGTATCATGAACTTTTCTCCATCTCTGTTGACAGTCAGCACTCAACATATGCCCATGAGTCCAACAACCATGGAATTCATAAGCTTTAGCAGGTTTGGAGGAGGTTGGTGGTGAGTTCTCAGTGGCAACATTGTCTGCACTGTTTGGGAAGTTTTCAGATTCAGTGGCGGTTTCAGTGTCATCATCTTTGTCAGAATCATCAGTCCCCAACAAATCATTCTGAGTAGACCAACCATCTAGAAGATAAGGACCCAGTCTAAACTCTCGATGTGAGTTTAGTTTGTTCCTTATTTTGATCCCCCTAGTTTTACCTAGCCATGTCATCCACTGATACATTTGAATGTGTTTCCACATGACTTCAGGTTTGAAGCTTGTTTCAGCCCGCCGCCTTACACCATAAAATACAGGTAAAGGCTCTGCTAAAGCTCCTAGATACATAGCATTGCAGTCATAGCCACTGATGCTTTGGCATAGTTCATTTGGATCATCCCTGACATAGGTAGAGTCAACACGAGAGTATCGTTTGAAGACTATGCTTGGCCCGCCAAAGCAACATGTTTTCATCCTGTAAAACAGGTCAGCTTGCTCTTCAGAGAAGCTAGCAAAGAAAGACCCAGTCTTCTTTGCTGTATCAAACAAGAGTTTTCTAGCTACCCCTGGTGCAGAAATTGCAACCTTCAGTACATCAACATTTAAGCTGAAGTAGTACTGTGTCATCTTAACGACAGCCTGAACAAAGGGACCAGTATCAAGATTGGCATAGTACTTCAGAAAATCAGCCAAAGTAGACATTCCCTGCTCTTCCCATATTTGAGTTAGCTCTACATACTTTTCCCTTCCTGTCAAAGGGGCACCACCTTTTTTCCCATTCTTTTCCCATTGTAGATATTCTTCCTCCAAGACATTAGTATTCCTCAATTCAGAGAAAAACGTGATGTAATCTGGGAACCGATCATAGGACAGCTTTTCAAAGTTGTCTAGGAATTCATATGGGAAGTAGGACTTCCTTTCTTGGATGTCATAAGCTGCTAAGAATTTGGAATAAGATGATCCTCCTGCTAAATAGCTGCTGATATCCAAGAATCTAAAGGTATCAGTCACGATAGCTGCATACTGATTGCATTTTTTAATCACATAATCAGCTTCAGTAGCCAAGTTCAAATGTTTTGGAAATCAACTCTTGATTAAATTCAGATCGTACTTGGAGCTATTGAAACCCAAAACTGGTAAGCACTCTGTATACCGTGTGAACTTTTTGGTCAACTGAGCAATACGATTTGCTAAGAGTTTTGAGGTAGAAGCATGATCTCTTGCTTTACGGAATTCATCCGTTTCATCATCCTCTCGGTCTAGGACCTCATTGTTCTCTGAGTGATTGTCAGTGTCTTCTGATTCGTCTGAGACAGGATAATCATTCCCCAGTTTTGCTAATTTGGTGAATGTATCATGCCATCACTGTTTTGCAAGTTGTGCTACTGATTTCTGAATTGTACGTAGATGGTCTACCATTCCCCCCACTAGATCATCAATATCTGTATCCACAATACTGTGAGGGGTTTCAAACCCCTCCACATTCGAACACATGCTGACACAGACAGGGACATGTTTGGTTAACCATCTAGATTTTGGACCTGCTTCTTGATTTTCCGTATCTTCAGATACTTCCTCGCTAACTTCCCCCGCATCTTGTCCGACCTTAAGTAGTACCTATTCAAAGTCATAAACAGCAAATTATGGGAAATTCTGTAGCTCCTTTTCCACTACAATGCCTAGATCCTCCTCTAGCTCTTCAAACATAGAACGGGTAGGTTTGTATAAACCCCCTGGAAATTTATAGTTGACCTTGTTAGAACAACTTTGCTCATGAGTTTTCAAGTTATCTGCACGATCAAATAATTTGGAACAGTTTCTGCATGTAAATGCAGATGCATACCCATCCCTTCGTGTAATCACACTGAAATGATTACCATGCAAATTCAGATTCATTTCTAGAGGAGGATCCACGTCATCATCTTGTGGAGGAAGGTAGCTAGAGTACACCTTATTACAGGTGCCATCAATCAGCAAGTTGTAGACCTCTATAGATACATGAAACAATTCTTCGAGAATGGGAAGATCATCAAGAGTCACACCTTTGAATTTGGTTTTATTACTGGGTAACTCAACCCCAGCACTCTCTTGATGGAATTTCCATTCTCCATAGAGTAAAGTAGTTGCTCGCTCTACTCTTTGTGATTTTGTTTGAGCATAGGCAAGACACCTGAAGAAACACAAGTTAACGGTATACACTTTTGAAGTGCTGTCATTTGAAACCATAGACACTATGCATTGCTTGTTGATGATATAATCAGATACACCCTTTGCACCAGTAGGTTTTCCAATAGGAAACCCAGTTCTGTACACCATATAGTTTACATTGGTGACAAAAACTTTCTCCCATTTAGTATTGGTATTTGTAGACTTCATCAAATACTGCTGCAGATCGAGTTCCTCTAAAGCATCTATGAATCCATCCAAGTCTCGTCTGTGATTGATCCTCTTGGGATGATCGAAAACCATTGAATTGTAATATGGAGCATAGTATTTATAGACTCCAGATGTGACATGTCGCAGAATAATGCCAAAGGAAAGATTCAATCTGAAAGCATGCTCCTCGCATTCAACAATATTTTCCAAGTGGAGTCGAAGGGTCTGGATATCTCCATCATGGTAGTCATTGATTGGGTAGTTGTATATACCTTCTATACGTCCCTTGTCGTGTCCACATCCTATCGTAGCTCTGTTCTTATCAAACAATGCTTTAAGATCAGCATCTATTAAGATTTCCTCTTCACCTTCCTCATTGATTTCAATTGTTTCCCATGGAGGTCGGATTGAATTATCAGTCTCCCAAGGAATACCTTTCCAGTGGAAATCACATTCGGCTCCAGTGTGATGACTAGCCCGATGATGCCGAAGCTCGAACCATTTCTCAAACTCCTCTTCACAATCTACACATTTGTAAAAGCCTTTGTGTATAGATAGAGGAGTGGATTTGTTGCTGTGATTTCCATTAGAAGGACCGGATGTTGAGGGGGCAGGGCCATGGGTCTTCATATGATTTAGCAATTCCTTTCTTGTAGTGCACTTGAAAGAGCACTGGTTACATTTCTTCTGATTATCAGTTGTAGTTATATAGTGAGTCTTCCGATGTAGTTGAAAAGCTTTTAGAGTTCCAAATTGCTTGTCGCATAATGCACATGTATATCGCATTTCCACATGTGGAGTAGGAGGGTTTGTGGTATTCTTTTTGTGTCTGGGAGCCTTTGTATTCTTTTGATTTCCCTGGCATCTTCCTTCATGATTATTGAGTGCCTGGTTACTGGAGAAGGACTGTTGACAATGTTTACACTTTGAAGACTCCCTATTGCATTTTAATTCATGCAGCCTTTGCCCCTTAGATGTCTTGAGTGCTTTACCACATTTAGTGCAGTTAAACATCTGAAATCAAAGATCAAAACCATATAAGTATATATATAGCATGTCTAAGTATGTATTCATAGTCTTGCCATGTCATATATATTTGTAACATGGGTAGTTTTGCTTGCATTTTATACAATGATGCATATTAATTTATGTTGATGTATTTGATATCTGATTCATGGCAGTAGAAATATATAATGATTCATATCTTTGTATCAGAAAGACAGATTAGTCCCATTTAACAAGATCTGTAATTGTCATATCTTTCCATAGAACTTTGTTGCATTCAAATATCTTTATTCTTCTTGTATAAACCCAAGGGATAAATGTTTTAAAATAACATTTAAGTAGAGTTAACAAAAACGTTTTGATCACAAATATACATTCAGGTGTACAATTGTAATTGTGTAAACTAGGCGATTGTAAGTTGTTAACCATGTAGAACGAGTTTATTGAAATGTACATCATTTTGTATATTTAGTTTATGTTTTTAGATCTGTGTGTGTAATGTATAAGCATACCACACTACTGATACAGGTGCTCGCTACTGCTACAGGTGCTAACCATTGTAATGCCTCACAGATATCTGTAGAAATTCGATCTGTATTCTCTATTTATTGCATGTATAGTTATATTCATTGTTTCATATAGCTAAAAACGTGAACTCAATGCTCTTATGCCTTAGGAATTAGAGATCTTACTGAAATAAAGTTTATTAGAAACTTACCTTAGTTTTATAGTGTTTGATCCTTAATAAATAATCTTAGGGTAATCCAAGTGTATTGTGCTCTCCAGATTCAAGTAATCATTAGCTTCCTTGTGTATAATATTCATAGAAGATAACACATTTTGCCTCCTGCACTTGTAATCCAGTGTTTACACCACGACTCCAAACTGTCAACTGCCACATCCCAATACATTCAACAACTCAAACTCAAACAGTTAGCCAATCAAAAAGCAGCATTAGAATGCTAAATTATTGATTTGTACACATCACAACCACATTATCCTAATTTTTCCAAGCATGTGTCAGTTATTGATTTGTATTCATCACAACGGTTATATTTCCAGTCAATTGGACTGGTATTGTTTTAGCCCATGTGCATGGTCACAGGTGTGCCACATGTAATCACCCATAGTTCCAAAACTCTCCACTAGGGTCAGTCCACCTGTGGCCACAGGTGGATTAGTTCCCACTCTCTCCACTAGGGTCAGCCCACCTGTGACCACAGGTGGAGTAGTTCCCACACTCTCCACTGGGGGGCAGCACCCATGGTATTGATTATGTTCATGTGTCACTTATTGATTTTCCACAGGTGTGCCACATAGTTCATTATTCCTAATTCTCAATCCTAAAACACCTCTCACTAAATCATTCTTTTGACATATTTATATTTATTATTTTTAAATTATTTAAATGGGAATGTTGAGAAAAGACCTAGAACTAACCACCTATCAATTAATTAAATGTTATATATCACTCATAGTACCTTAATTATTCCTCATTTTATGAGGACTCAATTCCCTTACACTATACTACTCTGACGTGCAACTGACTTGATGTTTATTGTTTAGTTATGCAAGCTATAACCTGGGCATCCATTACTCCCTTGAGATTGACAAAACATTCCGGAAGAGTCTCCATTGTATTAAATATTGGATGTGAAATGGACAGACCATAGAGAAAGTTTTTCGGGGAAATATGACAGCTTCTACCCATGGAAAGATTTGATGGCCATCTCTTTAAAGGATATGATATTATTACCCTGCTCATAGGACAAGAGAGAAAAGATGACAGCCAACATGGTGTCCCAATCCGACACTAATCAGCAGATCAGTGTAGTCCACATGACCCAGCCACCAGAGCCAAGCCCCCTCATGCATCGGATACCCAGTGAGTTCAGACTGTGTTTAGCTATGGACTGTTTAGGAACATCCTTAGATTAACTATTGGATCTAACAGAACTAAACAGTGGACCTAATGTCACAAATATGACCTGGTTCCTCACTACCACGTTCTGAGAAATCTGATGAGGGCTTGACAGAGGGTGTCTAGGTGCTTTAGATATTTAAGAAATAAACCTGTCTAATAGGAAATTTAATTGTCCTTAATTAACACGCCCACATCCCATATCAGACTTCTTTTTCTCTAATTATATTCTAAACTAACAACAGTCACACCTCTACTGGAGCACACAATGGAAAGAGCTTGTTCAGACACTCATTAAAGTCAGCACTCAGTTTCCCCAGTTTTGTGAAATTAGATTGTGTTTCTCAATACTCAAATGTTGTTGTAATGATGCAGACATGCTAATTATGTCTCTTTATTGTGACCAAAAAAGGGGAGAGGGGATAATGTCCCTGTGCCTCCTGAATGAAGCAGTTCCTATTCATGATATTGGTATCATGACATTTTGTTTTACTTCATGGTGTGGCTTTTGTAGTTGTTTTGACCATAAATGAGGCAGGCATGTGATATCTTCCAAGCATAATTATTTGGATAAAACTCTGGTATTTCTGATCAGAATAAAAGCTGATTACTATTAAATATATATCCATGGTCTATGAATACCTGCCTGGAAAATGTAAATTCACTATATTTGGGGCCTAAGTCATAATTTTTTTTTAACTGTTTATTTTCCCTGGGATCAATAGGCTATGCACAATGGTAAGCCTCTATAGGATAATTCCAGCCATTCTAGTCTGGTTTTGATATAATCTTACATCATGAATGGGGAAATATGGAAGTGCAAATGCACTACTGTACAAACAAGGCAGATAACAGACCCCCCTCCCCTCTCTTTCTCTGGAGCCCAGACCTATTTCCTGGACACTCACCACGGATCAATATGTATCAATGTGAATAGACTGTGGTCTGTATGTCATGGTCTTGCTGTCATCTGAATCCTTAAGAACTGTCCCATTTTATGAAGCAATGGATTTGTATAATGCAAATCCTCAGAGAGTCGGGCCTTTCTAAATAAAAAGCTTATACTGTATTCAGACCATGGTGCAATTTGGATGCTTTAGATGGCTCCCAGTCTACACCTAGTGCACCTAGTGGTAAAGTAGAAGACTAAAGTAATGCACTGGTGTTTAGATCCCTGAAGTCTGGGTGGCATGACCCTTTAATGATGCAAAAACTGCCACCTTGAGGTACCGATCTCATCCCTGTCCTGTATATGATGGTTGAATGCAGCAGTGGTATAATGTTTGTAGATGAACCCACTAGTTGGGGGATCTTCTTCTACTCTGAGGTAAAGCCTTCCTTATGTCAGGACACTTACCCACAAGGGAGCCTTATAAAAACCACTTACATCCAGCTGTGCATTAACAAGTAAGGGCTTCCTCTCTTCCTCCTTCCACAACCCGTATATAGACACAAAGGAGATACTTAGACAAGGTTTAGGGGCAGACCAATGTCAGATTGCTGATGCTGCTTGCCTTTGTCAGCCCAAATCCCTCAAATGATTGTGTGTATTCATCTTGGGGTAAATCTACACTTATTGAATGGTATACAGGTTACAGACATGAAAGATGATGCTTGTTACCAGTTTCGGGCACTGTGGTAGTAATAATTCAACCCTCCCATAATAGCAATGTTCATGTAGCTTCATTCAAGGGGGCTTGAAGGCATTCAGAAATTAATTGTGACCAGGCAAAAATGATGAAAATGTTAGAAAAAAATGTCCTAAAAATTACGCAAAAAAAGCGTGAATATTTAATGTAGATTTGGTTCTAGGAGGAATTTCCGAGATCTGTTTTCAGTAGCTGATGAAATTCTCAAGAGACCAAAAAGTTCCATTTAGAAAATATGGAATAGTTTCCATGGCAACCACAAAGCGCGATAATATGCCATAGAAAATGTTCTATTTACATTCCAAATATAGAATGTTTGCACTTCGGGGATGTTTCAACCCTGTATGGTCAGCATGATGCTTGAATGCAGCTCTGGTGAGTTACACTGCGGGCTGCATTCATGCATCATGACGACCAAGGGCATAAAGCATTATGGTATCATACCATCCTTAAAAAGTTGAACAACTCTTATGATAATGTTTGAAAGGTTTGTCATAGAAAGGCATTTGTATGCCATTCGTGCCATATAATCCTCTGTAGCTTGTGAAGAATAAGTCATGCACATTTCTGGCTCAAATCTAATGACAATGGCCACTGAAACCACCAGGATCCTTCATCAGCCAATACTGGAAAAAATCCTTTCCAATTCCCCATGGCTGGATCCTCGTTCATTCTAATGTGCTCATGATTAATGTGATCAGGGTCAAATGCCTTAAATTCACAATAGATTAAAGTTGAATGTCAATTTAGATTTTTGGCAAAGCGTATTAATGTTTGTGCTTGGCAGTATTTACTTGGTTGACAATGAGAGGTCGAATGACTTGTGAGTTATTATCCATGTTAGGCAGTTCAGTCCTGCTGTAAGCATTTTTGTAGAAGGCAAGGCACTAAAACACTGCCTAAGCTGCCTGGCAATTACAAACACATTGTCCACCTTAATAAGTAGCATTCTTTTCATAATGATTTAAAATCTCTGACACATAACAGGATGAACATTATTGCAGTGTTTCTATTTTCAATGAAATAGTACTACAATAATTACCTTGATGTGCAGATCACATGAAAGGAACCTTTCTAAAAAATACTAGATTATTTAACGGTTCTCAAATCATTGCCATTGCATCACAAACAGATGCAATGGTAAAACCTTACAGTTTGAATTCTGCAGCAAGAGAAATCTATTGGCAGTATGATTTGAGGCTTCTTATGCTAGGCTGTGAAGTTACCTGAACACCACAAATGCTTCAAACTGCCTCTTGGACAACATAGACGACACAGTAAAATTGCATCTTAATAGAAAATTGCACCAAGCTGCTATATGCCTCCAAGAAGAAGGCATTATCTGTATCATATTAACTCCTGCTGGTGATGTAAAAGAGTATAGTGTATTGCCTAAGCAAATGAGTCTATTGCCTGGGAAAAGAATTCTTCACAACAAAGTTCACAATTGTTAAATATGGTATGACAACAACAGTCATGATACAGGGGTGGTCATGCAATACACAGGCAACATAAACATTGATATATGTTACATCCTTAAATTAGGGTGCATCATGTATACAAAACCCAAGATTCTTTTACCATACTACAACAACAAAAACTGATAGACATATCTTAGACATTTGTCGACAATTCCAGATCGTTACACTTTAAAGCCCAAACCATGAGGGTTTGGGCTTTTGACAGGCATACAACACCATTTAGAGCCTATGCCAAAATAAAAAGAATCAAACAAATTAATAAGGGGTTCCTTATAAGCCAACAAGGAGATACGTGGGGGACTGGATCAGGGAATTCCAGGTATCACGGGATCAGTGTCTCAGGGGGTTGGGGGAGATAAAGCTGTCAGCTTCGACATCATTAATGGGGACCATGATA